>CAWUFW010022896.1:0-86014 GCA_963921515.1 Calotriton arnoldi
CCAGGCCCTGCTGGACAGCCTACTTCCACAGTACAGCAAGCTGTATGGGACACCAGGGGAGCAGGTGAGTGTTCTGTGCACTGCCTTTCTGAATGTGCATTTTGTCTGACTAGCAAGGCTGAGAGTCAGCACACCACTGGCTAGCAGGCTCACTGAGTAGTTGTCACCCCCATAGTGTGTAGTGACTTGCACTGGACAGGTATGGTGCAGTGACAGTGCTTCTGAACAGGGTTTTACTCCCCATGCTATGATACCATGTAGTGACTTCTGGAAAACTGTCCATGGGCAGCCGTGCACTGCCTGGGTACACCATGTGCCCCTGTGATTGCGACATGTATATGCAACTGTGTCATGCACGGATATGTTGCATGTGTAGTAATGTCCTTATCACTTTGTCATCCTGACAGGCTTCTGCCCATCGGAAGCATGAGATCTGGAAGGACATCGTCCGGGCTGTCCGGTCCGTGGGGGTCTACAAGCGCCGGATCCGCAACTGCCAAAAGAGGTGGCAGGACCTTCGGGGCTGGACCCGGAGGATTGCACGGGTCCAGCTGAAGCTGTCGCCTCCTCGCAGGAGGGGCGGAACACGGACCCTGACCCCCACATGCTCAGGATCCTGGCGGTGGTCTTTCCAGACCTGGATGGGCAGCTGAAGGCCAGAGAGCAGCAAGGAGGGGTGAGTCAAAGACTGCACTGTGTACTCTGTCTAACATGTTATGTGCCCTCCTCGGGCCAGGTTGAACTGCCACAGTACAGCAGTCATGTTGTCCAGGAGCCATGTCCCTCTATTGTGCACTGCCCACTCCTCATCTGATACCCAGGTGTGGCCCTTACATGCAGGGAATTCTGTCACTTAGGACTGTGTCCTTGCAGTTTGCTTGACTCAAGGTGGGAGACAGCATCTGTTTCCCTGACTCTGTGGTGGGCATCATGGGTGGGTCCATTGCTTACACAATGCCTGTATTCTGACATGTAGGGTAGTGTCACAGGTCTCCCATATGTCCAATAGGTATGACCTGGACAGATGAGGGTTAAGAGGATGTGTTGTGGGGGGATGTACATGTGCACTTGTGCAGCTCCAGGACTTGCATTCCCCATGACCTACTATTGTGACACAGTGCAGAGTGTTGTTGATCTGGCTGCAAAGTCATACATCACTGAGACAGTGATGTATGACTTTGCAGTCATGCCTCCGCCATGGCATGTGTCTACTGATTGGTGATCCTGCAGGGGAGTGACATGTGCTACATGCACACCATAGTGGCGCTGGCTATCAGGACATGGGTGCATCATGGTGTCTGTCGCTGGTATGCATCACATGCATTTCCTATTTGACTCTGGGCATCCCTTACATCCGTAAACCTGTACTGACTCAGTGGCAAGAGCTGTGATGTGTCCACACCGTGTCCTCTGCACTGTCCAACTACTGTGTACTTGGTGCATGTGTCAACACTGGGGTGTTGCAATCCAACAGACACCAGACAGATGGGTGCAAGGCCATGTGGGATGTGAGTGCCATGCTTGGCATCAGACTGACAATTGACTTCTCCTGTTCAATTAGTGCACTTTTAGCAATGTACAACTAATGATGCCAGGGCTTGCTCTGGGATGTGCTGTGCTCACAGTGGTGTGTGCGTTATGTGCAGGTGACTGATGTCTGTCTGTTTCCCCATTGTTTGCAGATACATCCACGGCCACGGAAGGGGACAGCTCCACGGACCAGGAGGAGCCGGAGAGCCAGACTGGGTCAGCAGCCGAGGAGTGGTCGGAGGGACCCAGTGGCACGGAGGGCGAGGGGAGCCACACCGAGGAGTCCTCAGCAGCATCCACCTCAGCTGAGGACCAGAGCAACTCGGAGGATGACTCCCTTGTGGAGGCGGGTGTCAGCAGCCACCACACCCCAGCTAGTGTTGCTGTCCCCGCCACCACCAGCACCACCACCGCCCTCCCATCGGCTCCCATTCCCCAGGTCCGTGGAGGCTCCCATGTCCGGGAGCGTGTCTCCTTTGGGCCAGGCACCGCACCCCTGCCCCTGTGTCCCCTGCTGCCCTGAGTGAGGAGTCTGTGTACCTCCTTCGCCAGCTCCATGTAGGGCAGACAGCCATGCTGAGTGTCCTCCATGCGCACACCGCGCTGTTGACTCAGCTGGTGTCGTTCATGGAGGGCATCTCATCGGGCATGTCTGACCTACAGAGGGGCAATAGGTCCATGGACTCCTCCCTGACGGCAGCAGTGTCCCTCCTCAAACGGTCCCTCACCCCTCCTGCCTCTGCTCCATCCACACTCCCCAGCACCTTACCCATCCCAGGCACACACACACTGGCACACACCAGCACACACACATCCAGCACACTGACACACACGCCAATGACAAAACGCACACGCAAGCACATTCAGGGGACTGAAGCCAGACTCACAGGGGATGGGGCCCTGGAACACACACACGCATCCACATGCACTGCGCAGTCCTCAGTTCCCTCTCCCTCCAAAGCACCCTCCCTTGCCTCACCTGCAACCCCAAAGTCACAGCAGCTCTTCCTCTGTGACCTCGGCCTCTTCCCCACCGATGAAGCTGCTCCAGCATCCCGGGGGAAGAGGAAGCCCACCCACACGGAGCAGAGTGCCCCTCGCCCCCGGACACCCTCCCCCAGGCGCAGACGGACTGAGGCCCCCACCCGCAAGTCCCCCGGAGTGCTAAGAGCAAGACCCCGCCACCGCCCTGCAGCTCAGGCACAAGGTCTCCGTCCTCCATCCCTCAGGCCCCCACTGCACAGGTGCCCCCACCACACCCTGCCCCAGGTTCCCCACCCACAGATATACCATCCCCAAGATGCTCCGGCCTTCTCCCCTGCCACTTGCTCTCCCAGCACCACACCCCCGCTGCGCTTGTCTGTGCCACTGATGTGGTGAGGGTGTCCTCCCCTCTGTCCAACCCACCTTGCCTGTTCCCCATTCTCCTCCCCTGGAGGTAGGCACTGCAGTGGAGTCCACTACCGCCCTGTCTGACTTGGGCACTGCAGTGGCGGACCTGTCCACCCCATCTGCAGGGTCCACTGCAGTTGTGCCGGCACCCACGACATCTGTGTCATGCCCCCCAGTTGTGCCGGCACACACCATGTCAGACACCTCCACTGCAGTTGTCAGTGGCTCTCCAGCACCCACCACCCCTTCCCTGACTCCCCTGGTGAGCCCTGATCCTGTCCCTGCGGTGCCTGGCCTGCCCCCCGGTTGCCCCTCCTAGTGGATTGTCCCTGGTATTGTGCAGGCATGCGTAGGGTGACATCTGCCAGTGTCACCCTGTTTGAACTTAGACAATGGACTGGCCATTGGCCTTTGCTCTTTTTCAGGACTTCGTTTGGCCTCAACACATATGCTGAATAAAGCAACTTTCTTTTCTCTAGTGCTCATGCTTCAGATGTACATGTTGTTGGTGCAGCTAACCATGCCCTTGCTGCAGTGATGGTGATATCTGGTCTCATGATTATGAAGTGTTACTGTGCAGGAACCCATGTGGTCCAGGGGAATGTGTCCTATCATGTGGTGTATCCATGTCATCAATAGCAGCATCTGAGGGTGTCATGTGTTCAGTATTTGGCAATGGGTTTCCTACTTACATTGGCAATTTCACATCTGTGGCTTCCACCCCTGCACATCTGTTGTGCCTGCCATCGTTGCATTTGTCTACTTCCCTGACCGTGTTGCCATCTCCAGTGGACATGCAGGTTTGGGCATCAATGGGGAGGGACTCATCCGTGTAGTCAGTGCAACATTGCTATACAAGTGTGTTGGATCTGTGCTGATGATTCCGTTGGCACATCCATGACCAGGCTGATGTGATGGGAGCCCTCATTTGGTGCTAATTGTTGATTGTGTGACCAAGTGCTCAGCTGACATGATGGGGCCCTACTGAGGCAACATATGGCACAGCTTTCCTCACACAGGAGTGGAGTCCCCTCATGGCAGTGTGTACACGTGTGACATTGCCTGCGCCCAAGGTGTGTGTTGTATGTGCATGTCTGTGTGTTCACTTCCATTCATCTGCGCATGCTGTGATCCCTAGTGTTGTACCTGTTTGTGATGCTTGCTGACTTGAGCTATGTTCCCCCAAAGTCTTCTCCCTGTGTTCTCTGTGATGTGGGTGCATGGCACATTACTGGTCATCAGGGTGTCACCCATAGGTGTGTTTGCTGTCAGGGCAGAGTTTGTGTGCTGACGCAGATGGGTCACAGTCAGGTTTCCCTTTGGCACTTGTTGTTTGCCCCTGTCATGTGATTTCCAGTTTGTGTTATCTTTCAGTGATTGTGACACGTTGTGTGTGTGACTGCTGGCACTCCTTAGGGTCCGGGCTGCAATGTTGGTTGTTGTCTATGTGTGTTCTTTGTGGGTGACCTTGGTTTCTTCATTGGTGTGTGACTGTGGCTGGGATCCCATTGGTCGGTGTGGTATTGCCGTCATGTCCATGTACAGCGTAGTGTGCAGTGTGTCAGACATTCAGGAGTCTTGTTGAGTGTCCATGTGTGATGTGTTTCTACACCTTGGTTCCCACCCACCACCCTGGAATAGTAATGGGTGCATGTGCAATGTCACCAGTGCATGTGTACTTCACTGCTGCACATTGTTGGAGGTCGAGGGGTGTGGTGTTGAGTGTGTGCAGATGAGAGTTGTTGCCCGGCTAGTCCCCTGCCTCCATGTTGGCCTTGGCTTACTGGCCATGCTGATTGATTTGTGCTTGTGTAGGTGTGATGGTAGTTAGTTGCTCAGGACACCTGACTGTGGTTCACAGTGTGAACGACATTTAGCTTTGTCATCACAGTGGTATTTTTCTTCAGCCCAGGGTCACCACATTGTGGGGGCCCTGGGGGTGGTGCTGTGGTGTGTCTGTGACTTGCTGTGTTAGTTGTTGTTCCTACGTGCCTGTGTGACATGTGTGTTTTGTGCTCCCTCTCACCTGTCAATGCCTGCTTGCCCACATAGGGGATTTGGATCCATGAGTTACCTTAGTGTGGCAGTGTATGCACATCTGTATGATTGGTATTCAGCTCTCCTCATGTGTTGTGTTGTTGCCTGGGGACAATGGCACCCCCACCCCTCACCTGCTGTGTATGATGACAGTGTTGGTCTGCCTGTTTGTGTTTGTGCATCTGCACCACTGCATTGGCATATCTTGGGTGTGCCATTGGCTGTATGTTGTTTGGTGTGTTTCCCTGCTGTCCCTGGGACTCCTAGGTCATCGGTCAGCACAGTGATCATGGTTTGTGTGTCCCATTGCTGCCATGGTATGGTATCTGTTCACCTCACATCTGCTGTCTCCACAGGGTATCTGCATTTGTGTGCCCATTGGTGCAAATATGTGGTTCTGCATTCTGATGGTCACTTCTGTCATTGTGTCATTGATGACTGTTGACGGTCTCAGCCACCATGGGTGTTGTTTGTCTGCACATGGCCAAAGGAATGTTTCATTTGCACTGCAGTATTTGGCTCCCCCAATTTATGTTGCAATGGGACACATACACTACTTTGCCACAGATGAGTTTTTGGTTCTGTGACCAGGAATGATCCATGCAGTTTGGCAGTTGCAGCTCTTTCTTTGTCAACAATTACCTTTTGGTCACTGTGATGATGAGGGTGTAGACCCCATTGCCACAATGTTCAAAATGTGCTTCAGCTATGGACCCCACACTTGCCTTTTGGTCACTGTGATGATGGGGGTTTAGACCCCATTGCCACAATGGTCAAACTGTGCTTCAGCTATGGACCCCACACTTACCTTTTGGTCACTGTGATGATGGGGTTTAGGCCCCATTGCCACAATGGTCAAAATGTGCTTCAGCTATGGACCCCACACTTGCCTTTTGGTCACTGTGATGATGGGGGTTTAGGCCCCATTGCCACAATGGTCATGGGCTGCTTGCATTGTGGGTGCCACACACATATATGTGTGGCACATGTGCTAGGGGTCACATTGTATGTTCAATGTCATGTTCGGTGTTGTAGGCATTTGACACAGCCTGCTCACACGCTTGTCATGGTGGTGGGGGGATGTCTTAATCTTGCATTCCCTAGGTTGTGGTGTGCTTGTTGTGTCATGCATTGTCCATCCTATGAGTGTGGGTGGTAGTAGTGGCAGGCATCCAGCCCCCCCTGGCTAAGGGTGGTGGTAGGCATCCAGCCCCCCCTGGCTAAGGGTGGTAGTAGTGGTGGGCATCCTGCCCCCCTGGCTAAGGGTGGTAGTGGTGGGCATCTGGCACCCCCTGGCTAAGGGTGGTAGTAGTGGTGGGCATCCTGCCCCCCTGGGTGAGGGTGGTAGTAGTGGTAGGCATCCTGCCCCCCTGGTTGAGGGTGGTAGTAGTGGTAGGCATCCAGCCCCCCTGGCTAAGGGTGGTGGTAGGCATCCAGCCCCCTGGCTAAGGGTGGTAGTAGTGGTGGGCATCCTGCCCCCCTGGGTGAGGGTGGTAGTAGTGGTAGGCATCCTGCCCCCCTGGTTGAGGGTGGTAGTAGTGGTAGGCATCCAGCCCCCTGGCTAAGGGTGGTAGTAGTGGTGGGCATCCTGCCCCCCTGGGTGAGGGTGGTAGTAGTGGTAGGCATCCTGCCCCCTGGGTGGGGGTGGTAGTAGTGGTAGGCATCCAGCCCCCCTGGCTAAGGGTGGTGGTAGGCATCCAGCCCCCCTGGCTAAGGGTGGTAGTAGTGGTGGGCATCCTGCCCCCTGGCTAAGGGTGGTAGTAGTGGTAGGCATCCTGCCCCCCTGGTTGAGGGTGGTAGTAGTGGTAGGCATCCAGCCCCCTGGCTAAGGGTGGTAGTAGTGGTGGGCATCCTGCCCCCCTGGGTGAGGGTGGTAGTAGTGGTAGGCATCCTGCCCCCTGGCTAAGGGTGGTAGTAGTGGTGGGCATCCTGCCCCCCTGGGTGAGGGTGGTAGTAGTGGTAGGCATCCTGCCCCCCTGGTTGAGGGTGGTAGTAGTGGTAGGCATCCAGCCCCCTGGCTAAGGGTGGTAGTAGTGGTAGGCATCCTGCCCCCTGGGTGGGGGTGGTAGTAGTGGTAGGCATCCAGCCCCCCTGGCTAAGGGTGGTGGTAGGCATCCAGCCCCCCTGGCTAAGGGTGGTAGTAGTGGTGGGCATCCTGCCCCCTGGCTAAGGGTGGTAGTAGTGGTAGGCATCCTGCCCCCTGGTTGAGGGTGGTAGTGGTAGGCATCCAGCCCCTGGCTAAGGGTGGTAGTAGTGGTGGGCATCCTGCCCCCCTGGGTGAGGGTGGTAGTAGTGGTAGGCATCCTGCCCCCTGGCTAAGGGTGGTAGTAGTGGTGGGCATCCTGCCCCCTGGGTGAGGGTGGTAGTAGTGGTAGGCATCCTGCCCCCTGGTTGAGGGTGGTAGTAGTGGTGGGCATCCAGCCCCCTGGCTAAGGGTGGTGGTAGGCATCCAGCCCCCCTGGCTAAGGGTGGTAGTAGTGGTGGGCATCCTGCCCCCTGGGTGAGGGTGGTAGTAGTGGTAGGCATCCTGCCCCCTGGTTGAGGGTGGTTGGCATCCAGCCCCCTGGGTTGGGGTGGTGGCGCGCATTCAGGCCCCTGTGTGCATATGTGGCATTGGTGATGGGCATCCCGCCCCTATGGTGCTGCTGTTGCAAGTATATTCAGATTCCCAGTGTATGTGTGTGATGTGTCGTGTACGTGTTGTATGTGTTTTGTGGTTGGTGTCTGACTTACCTTCTGCGCCGTACGCGTCCGTGCCTGTTCCGGTAGTAGATGTAGAATATTGGTATGATCGGGACGAAGGGATTCATGGTTGGTTCGTGTCGTTCGTCCTTCTCGTTGCTTCGCGTCGTCCTCGTCGCTTGGCTTCGTCCTCGTCGCTTCGCTTCGTCCTCGTCGCTCGCGTCGTCCTCGTCTGTGCTGTGTTCGTCTCGTAGCCGTGGATCGTGTTGTGGCGCGATTCGGAGCTTATGTGCACCTCTCCCGGATGCTTTGACGTGCCGTGCGTAGCGACGGGTTCGGCGCGTACGGAAAGCGCATCGTACTTGTCCGGCCGGACGGGGCTGCATTTTCCCTTCCGTGCGACTCGATTCGGCGTTTCCGGATTCGCCTCGGTCGGAGAACAGGACCTGGTTTGGGTGAGTACGGCTCGGCCGGGATTTTTGCTGTTGTGCGCATCGTACTTGCTCGTTCGGTGTACTGTACGGATCGGTCGGGAAACTGGCTTTCGCATGGCTTTTTTCCCGACCGAATGGTGTTGGGTGCGCCTCCTAAGTGCTATCGTAGAAATCTTCACCATGGTTTCGCCGAGTGGCTATCTGATGATGAGGCTCCCTACTGGGGCACCTACTGCAGCCTTGCCCTACTGAACTTTACTTTCTCAGAACATTTTTCTTAGAATTTCTCTTAAATTCAAAGGTAAGTGGCGACTGTGGCGAATCCATTTCTTGAATCTGACTCGTGATCCATCACAGTCAGCCATATTTTTTCACTTTGACCCGATCTCTCGTGGCTACATGTTTGCAATTGGCACTTTGATTTTCAGGCACTAGTTTATACTTTAAAGTTTAAAAATTCTGATTGGATGTATGTTGTTTTGGTGTTAATGTGTACCCAAATCATCAAAAGCCATCAACACTGATGTATCCTTAATATAGAGGACAAGTCTTAAAAAATGTGTATTCTCCTTTAAAAGATGTAAAGCCACCAGCTATGAATTTGTTCATGTGAGACCTTTGACAAAGAAACAAACAAGTATCCCAAAAGACCATTTAGAACCTTCCAGTACTTTAAGATATTAGGCTTGTGGCTCATGTAATATTTACATGCATACAACCCTCTCAGATATTTGACTTATGATTCAACTTCCTGATAGGCTGTGCGTCTAGTTCTGCTGGGGCGTCCTGAGGCTTCCCCACGTGCTCTTTTTTCTTCATCGTAGAGATGTGCATTGTGCAGCTCCAAATCATTGTTATGCTGGGCACTTCTTGAGGAGTTAAAGACCTCTCTGAACCTATTGGGGCACAGGAGAGGCACATCAGTGTCTGGAACATGCTGGAAGATTGCGGCTACCTTACAGGAGAAAGTCTGGAGTAGGCAAAAGAGTCTTTGCAGCACAGGGCTCTTCTGCGGAAAACTACCAATAACCGAAAACCCAGACCCTTTTTTGCTATTAAACCCCAAGTGTGCATTAGTCATTTTGCAGAATACTTTAAGGCCACTCTCACTTAAAGAAATACTGATGGCAGCAGCAGGATGCATTTAAGGAAACTCCTTATTGCCTTCTCCTGGATGTGCTTCTTGGAGAGCTGAGAGGATGTGCTACTTGAGACAATGCCTGAGGAGGGTAGCAGACTGTAAACAAAACTGCTGGCAAAGACTGCTTTGTGGTTCAATTTTATGCGCCTGGGCATGTTTAACCCAAGCTAGCATGAGAGCAAAGTGAAAAGGTGAAGGAGTGGAAGATATCTGGAGAAATATGGAACAATATAGGGCAGGAGCTTTAGAAATGGTGATACAAAAGTGCTGGACTGTTCCTTTATAAAGCAGGGAACATTAGCAGAGTTTTCCAATAAGGAGCTAAGGGCCACATATATTAAGCATTTTTGCTGTCAGAAACGACTGATTGGACCGTTTCCGACCACAAAAATGCTATTACATATATATGAAACAGAAACACAATTTATGTTTGCGATTCGGTGTTTGGAAGGGGCGTATTTAGGGCATCCCTTCCAAATACCGAATCTGAATGGGATGTATGAATGTTTTGCAACCAAATTACGGTCGCAAAACATTCATATTTTACCGACTCCTTGAAGGAGGTGGTAACCCATTCTCAAATGGGAAGGAGTCCGTAGGGGAGCCCTTCCCCTTTGAGAATGTAAATAAATATATTTTTTAACAGCAGGCAGTGGTCCCATGGACCACTGCCTACTCTTAAATAATGAAACTGCAAACTTTCATTTTTTCTTTTTAAATGCAACCCATTTTCCTTCAAGCGAAGTGGACTGCTTTTAAAAAAAAAGACTGCTTTATTTAAAAGCAATCACAGACATGGTGGTCTGATGACCTCAGCAGGCCACCATCCCTATGATGGCGTATATTCCTAATGGGTCGCAAATTGCGACCTACCTCATTAATATGCATGGGGTAGGTCTATTTGCGACCCATTAGGAATCACTAATAAAACTCAAAAGAGTTCCATACATTAGAAATAGCTATTACCTAATTGCAATTTGGAGAAAATCGCAATTAGGTATTTGCTACTTGAAATAGGGATATATGTGGCCCAAAGACCTGAAATATAGCAAAGACTGACAGCAGACAGAAGTAGAAAACTTTCATGAATGTAAATTAGCTGCTACAGTTTAAATTGATTGCCACTTATTGCCACCAATTGCTATCATTATTTTTATCTTCATTTCTCTGGAGGAGTAAATCACTTAGCTTGCTTGATGAATAGTCACAGAATAGTGAACAGGATGAATAAAGACTGGATGGCTTTGGAAAATGCTCCCGTAAAAGTAGTAAATTGAGATGCACAATTCAATTCAGTTGAAAAAATTATCAGAGATTTCACTGAGGCTGGCATCACAGTCATTAGCGAATCAGCCAGAGAATGGCTTACAGCAAATACATCACCAATATTACTGGTTGCTTCATGGCCACAGTAAGAAATGCAAGAAATTAGAGAGAGACTGGGAGGGACCCTGACCCATAGAGCAGATGCTGCAGGACGGAACACAATTGGTAAGAGAAGAGACATGCAAAGAACAGCGGAAAGAGGCAGACAGAGAAGGCAGCCTCCAGAACCTAAAACACGAAGTGCAAGGCCCCCACAATATTCTATATTCAGCACAGCAGGAGCATCCAAACCATACAGCAAAGCTTGATGGAAACATTAGGCACCAATAGTGACAATGGCACCAACAGTAATAGCAGTAGTAATTGCAGCAGCAACATGAGCAGTGAAAACAAGGCTCAACTTGAACAGCTGGGCACAATTTATTTATTTATTTGAAAGGTTTTATATAGCGCTGGCTCGACCCGGGGGTATCAGAGCGCTTTACATGTGCACAAAAAGTTTACAGGACAAAGAACGGTTGACCATTCAGACAGGTAATATTAAAACAAATTAATTAAACAAATGGGCAAAGAGCAATATACATGAAAAGGCAATCACGGAAGGATATTTCAAACAGCAACAAGAAGCACAGGTAAAGTTCAGTAAAGAGTGAAGGGGGGAGAAAAAATTCTGGACGGGACTGCGGGTGAGGAATAATAAGATAAGAAATAGGTGGGTGAGAACCAAATTGGGGAAGAGGAGGTAATGTAGACAGAGAGAGATTATAGGAGGAGAAGGGTAAGGGTAGTAGGAGGAGGAGAGGGAAGAGAAGGGGGGTAGGGAGAGAGAGAACAAGGGGAAAATAAAAAGGGGGAGGTGAGAGATAGGAATGAGGTAAAAGGGGAATCAGAACGGGGGAAGAAGCAATAGAAGCAAGAGTAGAGGGATAATCAGGACAATCAGGAAGTATGCAAGGCCAAAAGAATACTATTGGATACTTGAAATCAGGACAAGTTAGAACCTTAAATGAGGATTCAGGCTCTGGCAGTACATCATCTGCCCATCAAGATTTAATCCTTATTCAAGAATTAAGGGAGTATCAAGGAGGAAGCCTATTAGATAAAGGGGCTTCCACACCCAACGCCACACAGATTCCACAGTTAGTATACTCACTGATTCAACAGTTGATGACAGAAGTCAAGGATCTGAAAAATGCTCAAATGGTGACCACTCAGAAAATGTAGGCAAAATTAGAGGCAATTGATGCGAAACTTCAGGGCCTGATTGAATGATATGAGGAGACAGAGGAACGAATATCTACTATTGAAAATAAGCAAGACTCTTAGCTAAACCTTTTCACTCAGTTATAAAAAGACCTGGCTATATATAAAATGAAAGTAGAAGACCTTGAGAATTGATCAAGAATGTCAAATTTAAGACTTGTAGGCATATCTGAGAGTTTTGACGAGAAGCAAGGCACAATGGGGCTAGTTATGAAATTCATCTCTTCTTGTGTTTAGAAATAATCACCCACCTGCAAGGGGATCTCTAAACCACTTTGAAAGTGCACGCGGGTGCCGCCTGCATTGTGAAAACATGGAGCGGCTGCTCCCTGCTTTCACATGAATGTGCTGCCCCCAGGGCAGCGCAAGTTCGCGGCTGACCTGGGGACAGCGCATACACCATAATGGGGTGCATTATCACTGTTTGCACCCGGCGCACCCGGCACAAACAGTATTAATGCGTAATACCGCCCCTGATGTTTCTTTTGAATCTTTCAGATGATATTGGGAGTTTAAACAACTTGCAGACCTATGGTGCTCATTCACAGATTTTAGATCCAGCAAAAATTGAATTTTTCTGGTCTGGTTGAGTCAACTCCACATTCTCTCAGAATTATCCAATGCAGAAAACCTTCTGACCTATATACGAGACTCCGTGAAGAAATAATTATTATGCCTGCTTGTCTTCTTTTTTTGGGGGGGGGGTCAAAGCCTCTGCAATGCCACAGGTGCAAAGCAACCACACCATATAAACGCCATTTAAATATGCACTAGTGTTGCTATCTTACAGGGGCTCAGGTCACTAAAGAGGGGTGAGATACACTGGAGAGAAGACACAGGATAGAGATAGGGCAAGGTGGGACAGGAAGCAGAAAAGGAGTTAGGAAGGAGACAGTAGGAGAGCCTGGATGGAGGCACTAAATGGCTAGGCAAAGTAGGAAAAAGGATACCCTTCATGGAATTAAAATAGAGCAGCAACACAAGACGGTTGGAGATAAAAGGCTTAAAGTAAATGTTCAAAAGTGCGGTATTGGGAGAAGTTATAGCTAATTCAAAGAGAAACTCACAGTTATCAGTTTATATGCAAAGGGCCTCAACAATAAACTTAAGAGCAATACTATTTTTGCTTGACTTAAACAATTCAATCCAAGTATTATGTTTTTAGGTATTTTTAATTTTTGCCTTGAGCTGCGCCCTCAGGGCAGCACTTTTTCCAATTTCAAATTACTACTTATCAACCCTTCCTAATAATACTTGAGGACTATATACTTTTTCCCAAAATATTCCAGGACTGGAGTTAGAATAGTAAATAAGCCTCCTGGAAAGTTGGGGGAAAGTTGCTCTTCCCCCAAATATTGTAGGACTGGGTATGGAATAGTAAATTTGACCTTCCAGTATCTACCACAGCCACTGCTGCTCTGAAGGGACGGTTCAGGGAAAGAAACACGAACAAGCATTTTTTCACAAGAGACACACTTTCTCAAAGCGATTTTGCTTGTTTTTATGGTCACCTCTCCTCTGTGGTATAGACATACTGCACCACCCCAGTGTTTTTTCAGACCACTCAACAGCTGTTTTTCGTTGTTTGATGCCCCACCCTCTAAATTGTAGGGATGGTATGTAGTTTCTTCCCTCAGTAGAGGATAATCCAAGATTAACAGATTTAAAAATCTAAAATTACTTTATTCACAATGAGTGAAAGCCAGATGAAGCTGAAGTGTGGAATGCCTTTAGCAGCATTATTAGGGGAAATATTATATCAGCAAAAGTATATGAATCTAAAAAAAAAGAGAAGGAAGTTGTACATATACTACAGGCAGGGCTACGTGCAACTTACAAAGCTATGATAATAGATAGATCGTCATTACTTTAAAAAAGTGGTGGAAGATGAAGGAGATAATCAGAGATTTTTACCTTCAAAGAGAAATTATGAACAACCAAATATTTGAGCGACAAGTCTATGAGGAAGGAGAGAGGGTGAGACGTTTTTTGGCTTTGAGATCAAAAGGAAAAAAAAATCAATATTTGATTCCCAGAATTAAAGATCTGAATTCAAATCAACCTATTGAAGACTCAATGGGAATTAAACATTTCTTTTAAATTATTATACTACACTATATCAAGAATCATAGCTCAGTGACCAGATTTGAAACAGCAAATAATTCAATTTCTCATCGAACTAAGAGTTAAGATTTCCAAGGTTGACCCCTGCAGTTGTCATCATCTTAATAAACCATATATCCGAAAGTGAAGGAAGCTATAAAACAGTTACCAAGTTCAAAAACTTCTGGAGGAGATGGCATTCAACCTAAATTTGATAAGACACTTGCCCCTTTTCTTGTTAAACCATTGACCATTTTTTGTATTCTATACTGGGAGGTGAATAGATTCCCAACTCTTTCTGTAAGGTTGTATGGATCAACTTTTTAAAACTGGGAAAATGACCCACTGAACCCACATCATACAGGCAAATAATGCTGTTAAACTCTAATTCATAGAACTACACAAACAAATTGGTGAATTGTATAAATATAGTCAATATATATCCAAATGTATTGATATAGTTACACCTGATGTAATCCCAGCAGTTATCATCTTCCTGGATGCCACTAAGACTTTTGACCTTGTGAGCTGGAGATTCTTATTCAAAATATTGGAAACTTATCATTTCCTCCTCAGCTCACAAAGTCAATATAAGTTTTATATCAAGGGTCCACAGCACAAGTAATAATTAGAAATTTCCACATGCGGTCAAATCTCCCTCCAGAGATGCACCCGTCAATTGTGTCCTCTCTCTTTCTTAATATTTGCTTCCTTTATTGAACCACTGGCCCAGTATATACGTCTGAACAGTAGCATCTCTGTAACCCTACCTGGCATTTTTAAAATAAAACTCTATGCACACGATACTGCTTTATGTAATATCCCCAGCTTAATCAATATAAACTCTGCTCTTCAACCAATAAAGATATATACTATGCTGGGGGTTCATAAGAGCAATGAGACAAAGACAGATTGTTTTTTCAATATCTCACCTTCAGGTTGGTTAGTACACAAGAGGCTTTTGCAACCTTCACTAGTATAGTATAGTGTTTGGTGATTAATAGCATTTAAAATCTTTTGGGTGTAGCCCCTGCCTCACACAGTTTTAACTGAACATTGGGATACTAATCTTCATAGAGTACAAGTAGGGTTTCCAGTTTTGAGTTAAAACCAATCACAACCAATAAACTCCACTGAAAGGAACATTTGGTGCCCTCTGAATTCAAAAGAGTAGAAGTGCAGCCCCTTCCAATGGATGCCCCTGCTGTGGCCAACTTGGGTCAATGAAAACCAGTTAATAGGCCCTTTTGACCATCTGCAAAGTCCCTGGAGGCTACTTCCGCTCATATTTGGGAGCATGGCTCAACTCATATGGCTTTCGCTCACTGTTCACAGCATGTTTCTGTGTAGTGGCCAGAAGGTTTAAGGCTGAATTCACATGAGGGTCTCGGTAAAGGCAAGCTTTGTCCCTCTCTCCTTCTCGGACAGTGCTACTAAGCTTTGCTTTCTGAAAAGCTAAGCTATTGAGATTGCAGCAACTAAAGGCACGGTGCATTAGAATGCCTCTAGATTTAATGTCCTGTACCCAATGCTCCTGTTCTTAGTTTCATATTGTGATTGTCTTAAAAGAATGTAACTCCTTATACAAAAGGGCATGGTCCATTTCATGAACAATTTCAGCAATCATGCCGAGGTGCCGAGGAGGAAAACACAAAGCACCAATAGAAAGTCACAATGCACAACTTGCCAGAACCAAAATGACTGTGATGGAGTAAATTTGGTTTGGTTTTGGTTTTATGGAGATCCAAATTCAGAAGTGGTGCAAGGCAAGAAGCTGAAGCTAGTCAAGGTCACTGAAAAACAGATACATTTCTGCCAAGCTCCTGATGAAGCCTTCAGTTGTGGTGGCAAAAGCTTTGAGTGGTACAAAGTAGGATTTTATAGCCACCAAAGTTGTACCTTGAGACAGTCACTTTTTCAATTCTCAAATTCCTCTTTAAGGGCAAGGCTGAAAGCTGTAGTCAATCACTACTCCAACAAAGACAGACAACTTCATGACAGGCTCTCACTGAAGCATTTTTCTTATTGTTGAAATGCTAATAGTGGATCAAATTTGGATATCTTACCTTCAGAGAGTACACTATCCATGGGGAAGGCTCAGTTTCTTGCTCCGGTCCAACATACGTAATGACATACTAAAGTCACAAAACTCTCCTGCAGCACTCATGTCCTAGTGGCAAGCTTCTAGGCACTAGTTACTGAGTGCCAGAAGTCAGTAGACTTCCTATTTTCAGGCAGAGTCTTTTTTCTTCAAGTACTGTTCTCCCATGTTTAGGAATACTCTAAAGAGGTGGTTGTGGTAGCTGGCAGTATTAACTTGTGCCAAAGACTGGAAAATTCCCTATACCCATTCCTGGTAATTTGCAGGATTCCCATCACCTTTTGTGACTCTTACTTTCTCAGTTTATTGCAATCTTCCCAAAGTCCGTCATCCCAAGCGGCCCAATGCTTTATCTGTGGAGATGATACTTCCTCTCCTCTGCCAATGCTAGAACTGGTTTTCTCACCTGCTAGAGATAAAGACAGAGGGCCGGGAGCACTCTGGACATGAATAGACATCCATGCTTGACAACTCCACTTGGGATTTCTACTTTCAAGAAAAATGGTGAAAGCAGCCACTGTGATTCCCCATTCCTACCCCCTCCCAGGTGGCTAATTCCTGCCAAATGACTACTTTTAACACTATTCTTGCCTCCTCCCTGCCAGAGGCCAAGCTGTTGTCTTCCACGTGAAAGGTCATTAACAACCTGCCAGGAATGTGTATTTAATCTCTGGAACAGGGCTGTAAGGTAAACCAGTTCAAAACCAGTTACTCCTAGGCAGAACAAAACCCATTTTTATAAAGTTACTTTTTAAGGTTAAAACATAAGTCCAACTTCCTTGTCACTGGTGCATTTTCTATGCCCTCTGCTATGCCCTTATTGCAAAGTTAAATAAACCAATTAGGTGTAACCATTGCACAGTATATGTTTTACAGGAATGCAAACATGCTGGGAAACTCTATAGACCTAAGGACTGCAAATCTAAACAGCAAATGGTAGGGATCCACAACAAAATGACGTCCTTTCTTACTCACACCTTACCCTGCAAAGCAGTACCAATCCAGGGGTAACCGGTGAGCTGTTTTACAATTTCTCCTCTTGACCCTTATTGCTGTATAAAAAAGGTACATTAATAACCTAAACATCTGCTTTCGTGTATCTTGAGAGCTGCAAATACATTTTTTGATTTGCTTATAACTTTAGCACAATTTGACAAATGTGCTTAGAACCTGGCAGACAATGTTGGGACTTTTCACAAAGGTAACTTATACTTGCAACCACCCACAAAAGAGTAAGGCCATTGCTATTAAAAAACTGCACTTCCAAAGTTAGTGCAGCCAAAAACGGACACAAAATAACAGCAAATTACTCCAGCTTATAGCTGAATTTAGTCCTGCACCACATATGGTCAACCACTGATGGAGCACCACACTGCTATAGAAAACAATGGCAGCAGGGATTTAAGATAACATCCTGTAGGAAATAATGTTAAATGAAATTGTTAAAAATTGTTTAAAAAATAATAAAGAATATAATCATAAAACTTATTTATTAAGTCTTTATGAACTATTTTAAAAGCATTTTTTTAAATTAAAAATGAATCTAATATTAATTGTAATGCAATATAATTAAATTATTAATTCTATACATCTCTTTTAATAATTAAGGCATAGAACATTCTTTATTTTAGATGAGGATTTCTTTTTGAATTTAAACTTAAAAAATAATGTATTATATTTAAATTAGATTTAATTCAAAATTGTTAATAGTACTGTAATATTCTTTGTTCATCATTTGCACACTTGCATGAACAGTGATGCCATTAAAGATGTAATTTTAGATGGTATCAATGATTTTATCAATGATAACGTATACTATATCTTGGGTGATGTAACGTGAGAGCATTAGCAATGCATGGTGAGTGCACAAGTTATAGTTACTTTAGTTAACTACAACTGTGAATTTCAGTGTTTTTTTTTAGTTTAAAATGTTTCACATAACTATAATGTCACTTTAACCTTTGGGGGTTTTTTGGGTGAATTTCTGGGTTTTGTTTTAACAAAAGTAGCAATACAAATAGGTGCCATTTTAAATTAGGCAGGCCTACTAATTTAGTCAAAGTGCCAGAACACCAAAATATAAAAAGCTGGCCTCCTGGCTTTAGCAGGGTGCCAGCACATCAACCTATATAAAGCAGAACTATTGGCTTTTTCAAAAAGGCACCTGTGGTCTTGCTCAGACTTAGGGTAAAGGCTTGAGATAATGAACGGGCTAAACACTGGGGTTTTCCCTTTTTTTGCCGCCTTTATTATGGTATCTATTCATACAGTAGAAAAGAAAACATTCTGGCCACAGTCCATGGGTTCTCTTCTACTCCTTTACAGTCTTTGTTTCCCCATTAGTCCAGCCTCTGGTCCCCAGGTTCTGGTGTCTCCCTCCTACTTCAGTCTCCCAGGTTCACAGGCTTCGATTATCCCTCAAAATAAGAAAAGAAAATACCAGGTGTCAGGGCAGATTGCTGGCTAGTCTCCCGTACCCTTGACCGCCCGCCCCTTAGTAAATTGCTTCTGTGGAAACAAGAGATTTAGGGAAGATGTGCATTTCCCTCCTGTTCCCCACCCTCTGTCTTTGCGAGGTGTTTTCCCTTCACCCAACCCACTCCTGTGGCATACCCTTCTGTTCTATCTGTCCTTTGCTCCCACCTCCCCTTCTTGTGGTTTTATGGTCTCTGTCTCGCCTCCCACCACCTCCGTATCATGGCATTTCTGGCCCACTAAACTTGCCTAGGGCTGTGACCCTCCTGGGCCAAAGCCGAGGGAGTCAGCACGTCTGCCTGTCTTCCTGGAGGGCGTAGCTTCCTTCTGTAGCCTGATGCTCTTGCGCCCGCCGTTCCGGCAGTCTTCTCTTCTTTCCTGCATCCCCGGGGGTAGTGGAATAACGGCATCTTCTTCCTCCGTCTTCTCCTTCATGTCGACCGCCCCTCTCTTCTCCTCTGGCTCTGACAGTGCGTCCGGCTCTGACGTCTTCTCTTGCAGTGTCCTTCTGACCCACCATTTGTCCCGTTCTGCAGGGGACGAGATGATGGAAGCACTGTGGGCAAGACCGCTGCTGCTGTTCATCCCGCCCTCCGTTTCCGCATGGAGAGGGGAAGAATGGGCTACCGCCGGACTACAGCACCATAATAATTTATCAATAACCATTTTGCAAAGTATTCCTTATAAATACAACATGGCAATGTATAATAATAATTGTCACAAAAATATTTAAAATAAAGCATTCTATTCCAAAGTACTATAAATGTGTGCTTTAGTCTTTCTTTGCCAGTCTTTGTACCACAAAATGCAGCCCTAGAACCAACTACAGTGCATCCCTGTACTCCAGCTGGAGAGGATACTGCTCACTTTCAGAGTGCTTTAAAAATAATGGTAAGCTCTCCAATGGTCATCCTTTCAATGACCAGACAGACTTACAGGTTTTGTTTTTGTGAACATTCGCGAGGAGCTGCTGTGCTCCTTGCAGCCCCCTACAATACGTTTATAAATTGGTGGTTGTGCACCACAACAATAACAACATTTAATAACAAGGCCCATTCAGGGCAATATGGGCTTAATAAATGAGTACCCTTACTACTTCAATACTGAAGCACTGAGGTTGTGACTTTTTAAACAATTTTCTTTATAGTTTGTGTGCCTTGGTCCCACTCATGGCACCCACAGCTTAGTTTTTAAAAAAAGGCAGAGCTGGGATCCCACTCCTGTACTGCTGGGCTCTATTTCCTCTTTTTTTTTTGGTGGGTACTCCTGGCTCATCTGGGGCACCCACTACTTGACATCATATTGGGGATTGCAGCTGGGAGGTGCAAATCCCTCACAGCTCCCAGGCTCCCCAACCAGCACCCAACCTGGGTGCTTGTGAGAGCCAGCAACAGTCAATATTCTCCCTCCTGCTTAATTTCCGATTCCACTCCGGGAGCCCATTCACTGTTGCCTGCCCACGGTATCATGGGCAGGAATGTTGCTTAATGTTCGTTCCCGGTTGGAGCAATTTTGGTTGTCTGACCCAGGGGATGGGAAGCCCGGGGCCAATACGTGGATTTGGGGTTGGGGGGGTCATGCATGCCTCCCCATAAATAAATAAAAATCTAAAGTGAATGCACTGAACACTCAGGCCCTGGCCCACCTGGGGGAGGGGATTATAATTAGGGCTGGGCGTAGTTGGCGTAGCGCCACTACGCAGAATTTTGGAAAAAATGTGTGGAAAACGAGCGCACGTCCTGAGGGTCCGTGTGCCCGGGACAGGGGTCCCTCGTGCCTGGGCAGGCTCCCCGATCTCCCCGGCCTGGCTGGGTTGAGAAGCACGGACCGGCCCCGGGGACTGCGTTTCGGTCAGGGCCTGGGGTTTGGGAGCCCCCGTCCTGCCACCTGCCAAGTGTCCATCTGCCCGGGACAAGGGTCCCTGGTGCAGAGACCCGGAGACCTGCAAGGGCATGCGGGAGCCCTACCGCTATGGCTCGGCTCAGGGCGGGCAGATGTTAGTCCTTTCGGTCCCGGCCATCTGGTCGCACCTCTCCCCTCGGCCATCTGGTCACACGCAATGCTTTCCAATGGGGCGACCAGATGGCCGGGCCGCCCTGGAAGTCCCGATGAGGGCTCATTTGCCTCCCAGATCCCAGCCAGGGCTCCAGGAGGTCGGGCACGTTCGCGCCCAGGGTCCCCTGAGCCTCGCGGTGCGCACGGATTCCCAGAAAGCGGGGTAGCCTTCCTCCAGATTACTAGGGGCAGGGTATGCCGGGACGCCCCTCCCGGGCTGGCGGTTCTCTGCCGGGGACCAGATGGGCTATGCCCGGACAACACCTCCCGAGGCATCCTGGGCTCCCTCCTCCGGCCCACGGTGTGGCAAGGTGCCAGGACGGGCTCCATGGGTCCCGGGCAGTCCTCCTCCGGGCGCCCGGGCCCGAGAGCTCCGGTGGTCCTCCCCGTGCCTGAAGCCCAGCCGGGGTCCCCGAGCCCCCGGGGACGCAGAGGCCCCGAGCCCTGCGTGGGCAGGTGGGAGCCCTACCGGGAAGGCTCGGGGCAGGCAGATGGGAGTCCTTTTGACCCCGGCCATCTGGTTGCACCTTTCCCCTCGGCCATCTGGTCGCACGCAATGCTTTCCAATGGGGCGACCAGATGGCCGGGCCGCCCTGGAAGTCCCGATGAGGGCTCATTTGCCTCCCGGATCCCAGCCAGGGCTCCAGGAGGTCGGTAATGTTCGCGCCCAGGATCCCCTGAGCCTTGCGGTGTGCACGGATTCCCAGAAAGCGGGGTAGCCTTCCTCCGGATTACTAGGGGCAGGGCATGCCGTGACCCCCATCCCGGGCTGGCGGTTCTCAGCCGGGGACCAGATGGGCTGGGCCCGGACAACACCTCCCCAGCGTCCGGGGCTCCCTCCTCCGTCCTGCGGCGTGGCAAAGTGCCCGGGACGGGCTCCACGGGTCCTGGGCAGTCCTCCCCCGGGCGTCCGGGCCCGAGAACTCCGGCTGTCCTCCCCGTGCCTAAGGCCCGGCCGGGGTCCCCGAGCACCCGGGAAGTGGAGCCCCCGAGCCCTGCAAGGGCAGGCGGGAGCCCTACCGCGAAGGCTCGGGGGTGGGCAGATGGGCGTCCTTTCGGTCCCGGCCATCTGGTCGCTCCTATCCCCTCGGCCATCTGGTCGCACGCAATGCTTTCCAATGGGGCGACCAGATGGCCGGACCGGCCTGGAAGTCCTGATGAGGGCTCATTTGCCTCCCCGATCCCAGCCAGGGCTCTAGGAGGTCGTGCGCGTCCGTGCCTAGGGTCCCCTCAGTCTCGCGATGCACATGGGTTACCAGAAAGGGGGGTAGCCTTCCTCCGGATTACTAGGGACAGGGCACGCCGGAACCCCTCTCGGCCTAGCGGTCCTCAGCCGTCAGCTGGATGGGCCAGGATGCTGCCCCAGCCTGGGGTCCGTCCCCGGGCCAGCCGTGTAGCAGGATGCCCGGGAAGGGGTCCCGTGGGCCCGGGGAGCCAACCCCTGCTCGGCTGGGCTCAGGGGCTCCCAGGGGCCCTGGGGAGGGCGGCCTCCCCACCCTGGGCTCCGTTCTCGGTCCTGCTGCATGGCAGGGTGACCAGGATGGGGTCTTGCGGGCCTGGGGAGGCTGCCCCTTTGCTCCGGGAGCCCCGGCTGGGTCCAGGGGCCCCACCGGGCCCTGGGTCAGGTGCTCCAGTCCTGGGCCCCGTCCCCCGGCCTGCTTCCCTGCCAAAGGCCCGGGACGGGGTTCCGTCGTGCCCGGGGAGCCTCCCCCTGCTCGGCTGTGATCAGGGGCTCCCATGGGCCCCGGGGAGGGCAGCCTCCCCACCCCGGGCGCCGTCCTTGGTCCTTCCGCGTGGCAGGGTGCCCGGGACGGGGTCCCGTGGGCCCAGGGAGGCTTCCCATGCGCCTTTGGGCCTGGGAGCCCCGGCTGGCTCCAGGGGCCCCTCCGGGCCCCGGGTCGGGTGCTCCAGCCCTGGGCCCCGGCCTGCCGCTATGCCAAAGGTCCGAGACGGGCTTCCGTGGTGCCCGGGGAGCCCCCCCTCGCTTGAATTGGTTCAGGAGCTCCGTCCGGGGCCCCTGAGGGCCCAGGTGAGGGCGGCCTCCCCACCCCGGGCTCTGTCCTTGGTCCTGTCGCGTGGCAGGGTGCCCGGGATGGGGTCCCGTGGTCCCGGGGAGGCTTCCCCTGCGCCTCTGTGCCCGGGAGCCCCAGCTGGGTCCAAGGGCCACTCCAGGCCCCGGGTCGGGTTCTCCAGCCCTGGGCCCCGTCCCCCTTCCTGCCGCTATGCCAAAGGTCTGGAACGGGGTTCTGTCGTGCCCGGGGAGCCCCCCTCGCTTGGCTGGGTTCAGGAGCTCCGTCCAGGGCCCCTGAGGGCCCGGGGGGAGGGCGGCCTCCCCACCCGGGTTCCGTCCTCGGTCCTGCCGCGTGGCAGGGTGACCGGGACGGGGTCCCGTGGGCCCGGGGAGGCTTCCCCTGTGCCTCTGGGCCCGGGAGCCCCAATTGGGTCCAGGGGCTCCTCCGGGCCCCGGGTCGGGTGCTCCAGCCCTGGGCCCCGTCCCCCGGCCTGCCGCTATGCCAAAGGTCCGAGACGGGGTTCCGTCGTGCCCGGGGAGCCCCCCCTCGCTTGGCTGGGTTCAGGAGCTCCGTCCGGGGCCCCCGAGGGCCCTGGGGAGGGCGGCCTCCCCACCCCAGGCTCTGTGCCCGGTCCTGCTGTGTGGCAGGGTACCCGGGATGGTGTCCGGCAGGCCCGGGGAGGCTTCCCCTGCGCCTGGGAGCCCCGGCTGGGTCCAGGGGCCCCGTTGGGCCCTGGGTCGGGTGCTCCAGCCCTGGGCCCCATCCCCCGGCCTGCCGCTATGCCAAAGGTCCGAGACGGGGTTCCGTCGTGCCCGGGGAGCCCCCCTCGCTTGGCTGGGTTCAGGAGCTCCGTCCGGGGCCCCTGAGGGCCCCGGGGAGGGCAGCCTCCCCACCCCGGGCTCCGTCCTCGGTCCTTCCGCATGGCAGGGTGCCTCTGGGCCCGGGAGCCCCGGCTGGGTCCAGGGGCCCCTCTGGGCCCCGGGTCGGGTGCTTCAGCCCTGGGCCCTGGGCCCTGGGCCCCGTCCCCCGGCCTGCCACTATGCCAAAGGTCCGAGACGGGGTTCCGTCATGCCCGGGGAGCCCCCCTCGATTGGCTGGGTTCAGGAGCTCCGTCCGGGGCCCCTGAGGGCCCTGGGGAGGGCGGCCTCCCCACCCCGGGCTCCGTCCTCGGTCCTGCCACATGGCAGGGTGCCCGGGACGGGGTCCCTTGGGCCCGAGGAGGCTTCCCCTGCGCCTGTTCAGAAAAGGAGGCAAGCAGACAAGCCCTTGGAGTCACTCTGGGTTCTGTGGTGTAGGTCCAGTTCTTCTATCCCAGACAAGGAGGGCAGCAGGCAGCAGCCAGGTCAGCACAGCAGAAAAGCAGTTCTTCCAGAGCAGAAGTCCAGCAGACTGGCAGTACTTAAGCAGCACAGCAGTCCTTCTTCCTGGTAGAGCATCCACAGGCCCAGAAGTGTACTAAGTTGGTAGGGTCAAAAAGTCCAGTTCTTATACCCAGTGATGCCTTTGTATTTGGGGTGACTTCCAAGTGCGGCTTTGAAGTGCACAGCGATCCTTCCTTCCTGCCCTGACTCCAGGCTCACTACAGGGAGTTAAGCCGTCATTTGTGTGGGGGCAGGGCACAGCCTATTCAGGTGTAAGTGTGAGCCCAGCTCCTCCTTTCCATCCTGTCCAGTATGACCCATCAGGATGTGGATGACCCATCAGCCACACCTAAGCTTCTTTTGTGTGTGACTGTATAGAGGGAATGCACAAGGCCCTGGTGTCACCCACCTCAAACGTGAATTGGGCCCAAGCAGCAGGCACACATGGCTATTAGCAGAAAAATACCATCCTTCTCAAAATAGCATTTTTAAAATTGCAGTGATAAATTCGACATTAGCATTAAAGAGGATTTATCTTTACAATTCCATAGGTACAAAACATGACAATTCCACCTCCTTCAGATTAGGAATTACACATATCAGATGTACCAAGAAATCCCCACTATATTAACCTCTTGGTGGAGTAGGCCTAACAGTGGTAAAAGGGATGTTTAAGGCTTTGCAAGAGATATTACAAGGCAAGTCGACAAAGCAGTGTAAACTGCATACACAGGCTCTGCAGTGGCAGGCCTGAGACATCTTTTAAAGGGCTACTAAAGTGGGTGGTACAATCAGTGCTGCAGTCCTACTAGTAGCATTTAGTCTACAGGCCCAGGGCACATATAGTTCACTTTACTAGGGACTTATAAGTAAATTAAATATGGAAATTGTGGATGAGTCAATAAAACCATGTTTAGGAAAAAAGCACATGCACTTTAGCACTGGTTAGAAGTGGTAAAGTGCACAGAGTCCTAAAACCAGCAAAAACAAATCTGCAAAATTGGAGGCAAACAGGCAAAAAAGTTTGGGGGCAGGCCACACTAAGGCTGACAGGTCTAACACGTGCCCCTCCCCCCCCAGCTAAAAATGTAATAGCTACCCAACCTCTTGGGAATTCACATCACTAAGGCGGAAGAACATAGTCCCAGGTCTGTGTTCCACCGTAAAGTTTACTCCCTGTAGAGAGATGGACCACCTCAACAATTTTGGATTGTCACCCCTCATTTGTATTACCCACCTGAGGGGCCTTTGGTCTGTCTGAATCTGGAAGTGAGTCCGAAACAGGTAAATCTCTATTTCTTCAGTGCCTAGACAACAGCAAAGGCTTCACTTTCAATAGCACACTACCTCTGTTCCCTGGGATGTACCCTCCTGGAGATTAACGCTACAGGCTGGTATAGCCCTCTTTAGTAAGTTGGGATATTACTGCTCCTATGCCATGCTCTGAGGCATCAATTTGAACAATGAATTCCCTGGGAAATTCAGGAGCCTTGAGCACGGCGTCTGTAGAAATGATACATTTGCTTTTGGGAGTCAAATTCTTTCTGACATGCCTCTATCCAAATCTAATTTCTGGGCTGCTTCTTAGAAGTCAGCTCAATAAAGGGGGCAACAATGGTGCCATATCCCTTGACAAACCTCCTGTAATATCCTCTGAGGCCCAAGAAGACTCTCACCTCTGTTTGAGTTTTTGGGCTATCCCAGGCCATGATGGTTTCTATCTTGGCCTGAAGGGGCTGCATCTTACCCCCTTCCAACAGGTGTCCCAAGTTACTACACTGACTCCTACCCTATCTCGCACTTAGTGGCCTTGATACTCAGGCCTGCATTTCTCAGGGCCTGAAGCACTTCATGCAGGTGAATGAGGTGGTCCTTCCCGGTGTTACTGAAGACAGCTATGCCATCCAATTAGGCAGCACTGAAGGCCTCCGTACCAGTCAAGACATTGTTCCCCAGCCTCTGGAAGGTGGCAGGGGCATTCATGAGTCCAAAGGGCATCACTCTAAATTGTTAGTGGCCCTCTGGAGAGGAGAAGGCTGATCTCTCCTTAACGCCTTCACTTAGGGCAATCTGCCAGTATCCTGCAATACGGTCAAAAGTATGCAGGAACAGGGCAGCCCCTAATCTGTCAATCAGCCCATGAGTCCAGGGAATGGGAGGAGTATAAATCTTGCTGACTGAATTGAGCCACCTGTAATCTACACAGAACCTGAGTTCTGGTGTAGTGCCTGGTGGGATAGCTTTTGGTACCAGCACAGGGCTGGACTAGGGGCTACTGGAAGGTTCAATCACCCTCAACTCCAACATATTGAACACCACATCCTTGATGCTGGCCCTCACTTTGTCAGACAGACTATAGATTTTGTTCTTGGCAGGGTGTGATGTGTCCTGTGTCAATTTCATGGGTACACAAATGTGTAAACCCAGGAGAGATGGAAAACTGAGAGGAGAACTGTGCCAGCAAATGCTCACAGTCCCTCTGCTGTTCTCAAGTCAGGGTAGGGGAAAGGTCTACACCTTCCACAGACCCATCATGCCCTTTGGAGGCTAAGAGGGCAGAGAGAGGTTTGGTCTCTTCTTCCTCTCCGTAACCATCATGGTGACCCCAGACCTCTCAAAGTGGGATTAGAGACGGTTGAGATAGAGAACATTTAGGGGGTGCTTGAGGGTCTTGAAGTCCACTAAGGTGGTCTCCCCTTTCCTCCTAACAATCTCATAGGGCCCAGTTCAACAGTCTTGGATGACCCAGGGGTCCACGGGCTTCACCACCCACACTTTCTTCTCAGGCTCAAATTCCACAGTGGTGGCCTTTTGGTTGTACCACTTCTTCACCACTTCCTGGCTGCCTTCCAAATTTCAGAAGCCTGCTTCCATAACTTAGCCATCTGGTATCGGAGGGCTAGCACACAGCTAACCACATCCAGGGGAGGTTTCCTTGGAGGTTGCTCCCACCCCTCATTTAACATACTGAGAGGATGTTCATTCAGAAGCTCAAAGGAGCTAAAGCCAATCCCCTTTTGTGGCAACTCTCTGTAATCAAAGAGTAGACTTTTGATCATGCCTTTGAGGGTCTTGCTGAACCTTTCAACAAGCCCATTGCTTTGTAGATGGTAGCAGGTGGAGAACTTGTAAGTACATCTACACTCTGTCCACGTGAACTGCATATTTGCAGACATAAAGTTGGTGTTGGTGTTGCTGTCAATCAGTCAATCAATCAGTTTGTATTAAGTGCTGACCTGTCACTTCTAGGAGTATCTGGACTCTGAGGATGCCGGAGCTCAGTTAAAAAGCCAAGTCTTGCGTCTCTTCCTGAAGACTTCCAGGGTGGGTGCTGTCTGGAGGTGAAGGGGCGGGTCATTCCATGTCTTGGCAGCGATGTGGGAGCGGTCTCTGCTGCTGCTGCAGTGGATGTGAGGGGTGTGTGCGAGGGCGAGTGAAATGGAGCAAAAGTGTCTTGTGGGCTTATGGAAGTTCAGACAATGGTTGATGTAGGATGGTCCCTGGTTGTGTAGGGCTTTGTAGGCATGCATTAAGATCTTGAACTGGCATCTCTTCTGGATGGGGAGCTAGTGGATTATGGGTGTGGGTATGTTTGGGGAGGTCCAAGAGGGGTCTGGCTGCTATGTTTGGTATGGTCTGAAGTCTTCTGAGGAGATGGGTGAAAATTCCCATGTGGAGGGCATTGCCATAGTTGAGGCTGCTGGTGATGAGTGCCTGAGTGATGGTCTTTCTGGTGTTGAGTGGGATCCACTTGAATATTCTGCAGAGCATGTGGAGGGTGTGGAAGCAGGAGGAGGGGACTGTGTTTACTCGCCATTTCATGGTCAGTTGGCTGTCGATGTTGATGCCCAGGTTGAGTGCATGGTCTGTCGGTGTTGGTCCAAGTTCTGCTGGCCATCAGGTACAGTCTCATGGGGAGATTTTCTTCCCAAAGATCAGTACTTCTGTTTTGTTTGAGTTGAGATTGAGGCAGTTGTCACTCATCCATTTGGCTACATTGGTCATTGCGTTGCGGAAGTTGGTTCTGAAGTTGCAGGGGTCTTCAGGGATCGAGAGGATTAGTTGGGTGTAGTCTTCGCAGGTGATTATGTTGAGTCTATTAGCTCTGGCGATGTCTGCAACGGAGGTCATGTAGATGTTGAAGAGGGTGGGGCTGAGGGATGATCCGTGGGGTACGCCACAGATGACGTTCTTAGGAGTGGAGGTGAAGGGAGGCAGTTGAATGCTCTATGTGCATCCTAAGAGAAAAGAGGCAATCTATTTGAGGGCGTTCTGCTGGATGCCTATGCTGTGGAGTCTGTGGAGGGTGTGGTGGGAGACAGTGTTGAATGCCACTGAGAGGTCAAGGAGGATCAGGGCCTCTGTTTCTCCATTGTTGAGGATGGTTCTGATGTGGTCTATGGTGGCGATCAGTGCAGTATTGTGCTGTGATTGCTGCAGAATCCTGACTGTGAGTCATCGTGTAGGTGGTTGAGTTCGAGGTGTTTGGTGTGCTGTTGGTTGATGGCTTTCTCAATAATTTTTGCTGGGTAGGTGAGCATGGAGATCAGTCAGTGACTCTTGAGGTTGCTGGAGTCAGCTGAGGGTTTCTTGTGACACCCATAACGGCGGTTCTCTGTAAAGAAAACACTTTTCATTGGTCACCAGAAGCTGGCAAGGCCCTTACTCGACTTAAGCTAGCATTCACCTCTGCACCCATACTCCTTCATCCTGACACCTCGCTACCATTCTTCGTAGAGGCAGATGCTTCCAATGTTGCCACTGGGGCAGTGTTATCCCAAAGGAAAGAGGACACTGGTCGGCAGCACCCCGTAGCATTCTTCTCCCACATATGAAATGTTGCAGAAAGGAATTGTACAATCTTTGTTCAAGAGCTGCTAGCTTTTGAGGCCACCTTTTCAGGAGTGGAGGCATTAGCTTATGGAGGCGCAACACCCTATGACAGTGTATAACGACCATCGCAACTTCCAATTCTTAAAATCAGTCAAGGCCCAAGCTCCTAGACAATTTCAGTGGTCACTATTTTTTCCAGACAATAATTTAATCCTAACCTATCATTCAAGGGCAAACAATCATAAAGATGATGCTATATCCCAGCCTGACGACTGTGAAGAAACTCACTCATCAAAACCTGATACAGCCAAAGCTATTTTACAAACCACTGATTTTGTTACTCATGCCTGTGCTTCCCTAACCAACTGGGAATCCAAGTTGAGACAGGCTGTACGTCAGGTTGATGTTCCTACTTGGCAAGCTGCAGATTACAGTCGATGGCTGGATCAGGGTTTATTGTTCCATATATAATAGAAACACAAGGGAAATGGGGCCAGAGGAGATTTGAATGACCAGCGAGTGCAGACTTTCCAATTATAATCAGAAAACACAAGAGCCCTCGAGTCTGTCAAAATAGAAGAGAAAAGAGAGACAAGAGGGGCTGACTAGAAAGAAGGCATCCCTTTAAAGGATGGTTTCCCTCACCCACCAGAGGTGGCATGCTTCATCATAGGGAATCCTCCCCGGACCATGAAGCCTAGTCATGGTGCAGGCTACAACCCCCTCAATTGTAGCCCGCACCATGACTAGGCTTCATGGTGTGTGGAGGATTCTCTATGATGAAGCATGCCACCTCTGATTAGTGAGGGAAAATGTCCTTTAAAGGAACGGCTTCTTTCTAGTCAGCCCCTCTTGTCTCTCTTTATTGTTCCATAACCAGGCCCTATACCTACTATCCAAAGAGTGAGGTTTTAAATTGGACTCATGCAAGTCCATTAGCAGGACATCAGGCAGCCACTAAAACGTATGATCTCTTAAAGTAATCCTTCTGGTGGGCTTCCATGTTAAAAGACTGCAAGCAACTGGTATCTACTTGGGAAGTTTGCAACCCTTACCCAACCTTCCCCATCCATGGCGCACTCCTTCAATGGATTTCATAACCGACCTCACCAAACACCAGGGATGTACCACCATCCAGGTAATTGTGGATGTATTAACAAAAATGTACCACTATATTCCCTTGCAGGAGCTAGCAACCTCCCCTGAGTTTGCAGAGCTATTTTTGCAGCATATTGTATGCTTACATGGTTTGCCATCCAACATCATTTATGACTGCGACCCTAGTTCATCTTCCAGTTTTGGAGATCGCTTTGTATCTCCTTGGGTGTCACTCTCTGTCTGTACTCGCTTACCACCCTGAACCAGAAGGACAGGCTGAGGGATGTAATCAGGACCCGGAGAAGTTCCTTTGGTACGTTACCAAGGAACAAGAATCCTCAGTATCCAACCTCTGGTTGGCTGAATTCTGCCACAACAACGCCATATACTCTTGCACCTGTCACTCCTTTTTTTGCCCTTACTGGGATTCACCCTAGGGTCCTTCCAATTTGTGAACCTACATCATACAAAAGACCACATGTCTAATGACCTGTAATCTCACTCCTGCAAAATCAAACTACAAACATTATGCAGATCGCAAATGCTGAAAGGCACCTACCTACCAGTTGGGGGATTTTGTTTGGATTTCCTCCAGACATTTACGCTATCATGGACATAAAACAGTACAGTCCTGACTCATCGGCCCATATCCAATAGAACACCCAGAATCAGCCCAGGTTTCTGTGACGAAGGCTATATCGATTGCATGCTCCTCCAGGAGGTCGTGAAATGGTAGGGCATTTTTAATAAGAGATCTAGTGTTAAGGAGTACGCAGCGAGTTATATTCAGTCTTTGAACTGGGATTCTTTTCTTGAAATTCAAGCATCTCGCTAGGGATAGCGGAAGACTGTGAACCACAATGGAGCAGTGGGGGCAGTGTTTTTTTTCTAAAATCGATTGAGGGTCAAAGGGAGCGCCCGGGCAGAGATTGCCTGTGGGTCCGAGACGTAATAAGGCTTCCATTTAATACTGATATCCAAAACTACCAAAGTCATCTGGATTAAGACTGGCATAGTGGCTGGCTCTGTGCACGGTCCGTGAGCGGACGAGCGCAGGCGGGCTTGCCTTTGGTGCGCCTTTGGCGCACCAGCGGAGTGTCCACTGCGTACGTCCACTGCAGCATGAGGTAAGATTAAAACTTGCGGTTAAACCGCATATGAGATTAAAATCAGTAGTCTGTGCAAAAGGCAATCGAACTTTAAAAAGACTACGTCATTCAGAGCGTAAACATCTATAAGCGCATACCTTCAGCGTAGCTGCCTGCTAGTGCTGCGCGTCTGCTGCAGCATGAGGCTGAAATAGGGCGAGAGCCGCGAAAAGACTAGACCGCCAACTTCTGTGACCGGACGTGTGTGCTGAGTTTAGGTCCCGCCCTCCGCTCAAACGGCACCAACAGCCGTGGCGGACCAGGGCAGGGACTGATGATGGCAAGTATGGAGGATAGGTGTTGGAAGTAAGATTCAAACTTGCGGTTAAACCGCATATGAAATTAAAATCAGTAGTCTGTGCAAAAGGCAATCGAACTTTAAAAAGACTAAGTCATTCAGAGCGTAAACATCTATGAGTGATTACCTTCAGCGTAGCTGCCTTCTAGTGCTGCGCGTTCGCTGCAGCATGCGGCTGAAATAGGGCGAGAGCCGCAAAAAGACTAGACCGCCAACTTCCATGACCGGAAGTGTGTGCTGAGTTTAGGTCCCGCCCTCCGCTCAAACGGCACCAACAGCCGCGGCGGACGCGGGCAGGGACTGACGATGGCAAGTACGGAGGATAGGCATTGGAGGTAAGATTAAAACTTGTAGTTAAACCGCATATGAAATTAAAATTAGTAGTCTGTGCAAAAGGCAATCGAACTTTAAAAAGACTAGGTCATTTAGAGCGTAAACATCTATGAGCGCATACCTTCAGTGTAGCTGCCTGCTAGTGCTAATGTAGGGTATCGAGCTTGACACCTTAGGTCACCTTTTGGGCAGAACATTAGGGGATCTCTCTACCTATACACATGGTAGCCTATGCTTTAATTGACCTCTATCTCAGATTTTGCCCCACACTTTGGAAGGGGGTCCGAATACTGGTGAGTCATCCTCAGTTGGCGAGTCATTTTCAACAACATGAGACAGGAGGCTGAATACTGGTGATTCATCCTTAGCTGACGAGTTATCCGCACCAACAGTGAGTCAACCTCAGCTGACGAGTCATCCACAACAATAGTGAGGCATCCTCAGCAGCCGAGTCATACACAACAACATGAGACAGCCATTCAAAATCATGTGAGACTCAAAATCTCGGTGGCCATGTTTAAAGCACTGAACTACAAGTAGCCTGGCCCCTGAACATTCGATGCTTTGCATCAAGGAATCCAAGCTTAACGTATCTCCTGCCTAGCCTCGGATCACACGTCTTCATCTGGATACAATAAGTACTATGTTTAGAGTTCTCCTGCTTTGACATTGGTCCCGCCACCGCCACGCTCATTGGTAGGGGTTTTGATTACCTTGCTTAGGCCTCTGGTAGCGAACGTGGATAAAGGAAAGGTTGGTACCTCTCACCAACGGTGAGAACTCTGTGCATTCAAGCTGCAGAACATTCTAAAAACATCTACACTAGGGTTATTAAGCTGCGCAGCTAAGTTTGTTGTCTATTGGTTATATTGTGTTCTCTTTCAACCTCCAGAGGAATCCTTTAATTTTGTGCAATCTGGTGTGCTATCGTGTAAGGAGAAACACTAAACATCAGCGTGCACTTTGTCAATGTAATAGTAGAGATCACGCATTGACTAGGTACGAAGGTTGATACTCTACATGAGTTATGTGTTTTGATATATAATGTTGAGCTGTGACAAGTAATGTATGTACACTTGTGATATTCTTGTTTATGTACATCTTCGTGAGGTCATAGTGTGTTGCCCCTCCTCCAGTGTGCTTGATTATAACGTGCAGTATCTTGTTTCCCCCCTTTAGCAAACACTAAGTACCCTTTAGGTACCATCTGTCAGTTTCCATTTGGGTAATTTATCTGTCTTGCTATCTGTGCTAAAATTTCCCTTATGATTACTTGTTCTGTAGGTCCAAGCAGGTCCTCTGGAGGATAATGGATCATTAAGTCTGTTATTTTGGTAAATTGTTTTAGCCTTTTATCTTAGCTTGTTATTTTAGTTTGTTGTTTGTCCCCCAAACCCCTTTCCCTTGTGTTCATCCTGACACCATTGTGTTCTTCTTCTACCGGTGAAGGTGGGATGGATGCACACGACCTAAAACTGCAACGTGCTCCGACACCACTGAGCTTGTTCTTCTGACAATATAGAAAGAAATCACTAAAATAGCGGGGACAGAGTATGCCAGGCGATCTCAAGGTGCAAGACAGAAGTAGGAGGGAATAATCGTAAAATAGCTCTAGAAAATAAAAAAGGGACAGTTTCAAAGAATGTAAAACTTACCTGTGCTTTGGTTTCCTTCAAGGGTGTCAGCGGGAGGGCCTTGGGACCAACCAGGAAGAAAGAAAGGCTGAAGACATCACCACAAACTCTTGGAAATTGCATACTTTGATCCACTCAATAAAACCCTATCACTGATATAAACAACACTAATATTTAAACATAGAAAGATGCTGTTTCTTCAGTGAAAGGAAATTGGGGTAGGAGAAGCTGTCGGTTCAGGTTGGTCAACTGGATTGGGCTGGCCTCTTTGGACTGGTACTGCAATGTCCAACAGGCCCCTCGAGGTCTTCTGATTTGATTGACTTAATCATGAGTGCAAGTGAGGATATTGTGAGTGTAGGGTGGTGTAGTGAGTAGTCAAAAATGTCTATGATTGGGAATAAAGATGTGTATTAAATAAATGTGCCCAATCAATATCTATTTTCAACTATACCAGGCACTGTACAGGACATCTGAAAACCGACCTGAAAGAGAAAAAGACAGCTCATTAAGAGTGTCACCACTGGCAGGACGGGTTGACACTTCCTTTAATACATATAGGGGCCGATTCCGATCTCGGCCGGTAGGGCACCGAATCGGATTCGGCTGAACCGGATCCGTTTCGGAGCCCTTTTTCCCGACCGATTCGTACGTGCGTCCGGCCGAGCGAGTACGATGCGAGCGCGTGCGAATTCGCCGACCGACTCGTTCGCGGGTCCCAACCGCTCTGACCGACTTGCACGGATGCGCCTCGCACTGCGCAATGGAGACGTTCCCCGACCGGGCAAGTGCGATGGGCGCCGCGAGCAGTCCGACCGACTCGCGCCGTCCGGCTCCAAGAAGCAGTCGGAGCCGTACTTTGGGGGTCCGTGTCGGACCCCCCTGTACACGTAGCCGCGCGAGTCGCACACAGGGGGGACCCATGGGTCCCCCCTACCTGTGCATGTACGCCGCGAGTCGCTTCGAGGCGTACCCGCTGTAGGGGGCGCCCGTGTTCGCCTTGCACTCCATTGAGTCAATGCGAGCCCACGTACGCGTTGTACGACCGGCTCCCATTGACTTCACTGGGAGTCCGACCGACTCGAGTCCGATAGCATACGTGCGCATCGTATTCGTTCGGTCGGGCTGCTAGGGTCCGATTCGGTCGGAAATCTCTCCGGGTCCGGCTCGGAGGGAGAGATTTCCGGCCCGAATTGGAATCGGCCCCATAGTGTGCCTCAACTTGAGTTAAAAACACTGGGCCCGATTCACAAAAGTAATCTGAGACAAAATTCTAACTTTACGACTTTCGGTATTCACAAAAGGCATTTAGGAGTAGTAAAGTTAGGATTTTGTCTTAAGTTTTGGTCTTAAGACAAAATCCTAATTTTACTACTCCTAAATGCCTTTTGTGAATACCGAAAATCGTAAAGTTAGTATTTTGTCTCAGATTACTTTTGTGAATCGGGCCCATGCTGAGGGCACATTGCCACCTCGCAGTGAAGTGTGCACAAATAAAACAAACGAACAGGTAAGTGACCACACGTAGTAAAACAACATAACAGCAAATTCATATAGAAGGTGTGGTACATCAGAAGGTTGCGTTCCCAAATTCAAGTAAAGGGCTCTTTCCCTATTTGAGCAGTATTTTTACCCCTTAAGACTGAGCAGAGGGCTGTGCTAAGCTGCAAAAACAAACTGCCAGACATAGATGTACCAATTAGGTGGCATCTTGTAGAAATAAGTACAGATAGAATAACATACATTGCAGGTTATGTCAGTGCTCACGTGGTCCCAGATGGTAACCTACCCTCCTCTGCCAGCCTGGCGGTAATGAAGCTGTCAGGGAGAGGGTTTATAAAGCATACTGGGATTATTCTCAGCTGTGTGGCATGTTGATGGAGGCTGGCGATAACTAGCCCAGCTCTTTTGGAGCTCTGGAGATGCGGGCACCATGTTGTTTGGGGTGGTGGTGCCAAATAGTCAGGTGGCATTATAAAGCTCTGATCGCCATGTCGGGAATGCCAAAATCTATGGTCCTGTAAGCGCTAGCTCAGCATAATGGAATGGCTCCTGTAGATTTGTATCAGAGAGGTGCCAGAGCTATTTGCAAATCTGGCTGCGTGGGTGTTTCCAGAGACAGCGCATGAGAACTAGCCGGGGTCGTTGTGTCAAACCTGGTAGCCCTGCTTAGAAAAGCGTGCGCCATATTGGAAAGGCAAATGTAGCCTGAGAATGGGGGCAAATAAGATAAAAAATAAATGGAAATGCGTAAAATAAAGCTTACTATTATGACGAATGTGTCGTATAGGTGAAATGGCAGCACACCATGGAGATCACTAACTTTATATATATATGTGTGCACAGTGCATGTAGTAGGTCGTGTTATACCATCTAAGTGTTGTTTTTCCAACAAGCGGCACACCATGATGACAAGATGCATAACAAAATGCATCTCAAGGGCAAACAATTTCTATGTATATATATATATATATATATATATATATATATATATATATATATATATTCACTGAAAAAACCATAGGTTTCAGACACGTTATAGTTAGAAATTAGCATTTAAAAAACCTTTGAAATTCACTGAAAAAACCATAGGTTTTAGGGACAGTTATAGTTAGTTGGACATTTCACTCGTACAAAACCATAGAAATTCCCCCGTTATAGTTAGTTCAGCTAACTATAACTCGCGCCCCGCAATGCACTGCTGATGACGTCACATATTACATCACTCATGACATGGTCAGTGACATCACTGATGACATCACTGATGACATCACTGATGACATCATCCAGTGACTGTGTGTTTCTGTAAAGTTTAAATATGTTTAATATATTTAGGGAAAGGCGTATTGAAGAATGAGTGGGTGTATAAGTGTCTGAATGGATGATTTAGTACGTGAGTGACTGACTCTACAAGTGAGTGATTAAATGTATCTTACTGAACGCATGGGTTAGTGACTAAACTGTGTGAATGTCTGTATCCGTCTGTCTGTTGGTTTGTAAGTGGCTGCATGGCTTTCTGAATAGCTACATGAGTGTCTACATGGGTTATTGATTGATTGTCTGAGTATCTGTATGGGTGCCTGAGTGTTTGTGTGGGTGGGGTGTGTGTGACTCTGTGCATAGATGTGTGAGTTGGTGATTCACTGGGTGCATGGTTTCAAGAGTGCATCTGTGATGTACTGTATGGGTGGGTGAGTGTGTGTATGGGTGTGTTAGTGATTGAATGTATATCTCAGTGGTACATGTGTGAGTAACTACATATGTGCAAGGCAGTATATATGTGTGTTGGAGTATATAAATGGCTATAAGTGAGAGTGTGTGATTGTGAGAGTGGCTGTATGGATGAGTGTGTACTTGTATCAGTGATTGTATAAGAGCGTAAGAATGTGCTAGTATTTGTATGAGTAAGTGAGCTGGTGTGTGTATAACTGTATAGGTGAGTAAATGGGTGTGTGATTAAGTTTTTGCATGACTGACTAGGTGTGTGAGTACCTCTATGGATGAGTGGCGGTGTGTGAGTGTTTATATAGGTGTATGAGTGCATATGATAGTCCTGTACTGAGTGACTAAGTATGAGTGACTGTATGGGTGAGTGAGTGGATGTGTGTGTAGACCTAAGAATCAGTGAGTGGGTATGTAGTTTTTGGTGTTGGAGTGTCTATGGTTTTGAGAATGGCAGTCTGTAATTTAGAGTGGGTGTATCAAAAGTTATATTAGGGTGTGAGAAGATGCATGAAATTATCACATGGATGATGTCATCAGTGATGTCATTTGAGATGTCATCAGTGATGTCATCAGTGATGTCACTGACCATGTCATGAGTGATGTAATATGTGACGTCATCAGCAGTGCATTGCGGGGGCGCGAGTTATAGTTAGCTGAACTAACTATAACGGGGGAATTTCTATGGTTTTGTACGAGTGAAATGTCCAACTAACTATAACTGTCCCTAAAACCTATGGTTTTTTCAGTGAATTTCAAAGGTTTTTTAAATGCTAATTTCTAACTATAATGTGTCTGAAACCTATGGTTTTTTCAGTGAATTTCAAAGGTTTTTTAAATGCTAATTTCTAACTATAACGTGCCTGAAACCTATGATTTTTTAAGTGAATTTCAAAGGTTTTTTTAAATGCTAGTTTCTAACTATGCCTACCGAGGTAGGACATGTGAAGAAAGAAGAAAAAACGCACAGAAAGAAGCAAAAGATGTGCAGAAAGAACCTACAGAGGAGCAGAAAGAGGCCTTGTTGCAAAATCATCCTGTGCCCACAACTTTTTCAGACGGGTACTGGTGGTAACTGACTCTGACTAACCAGAGCCAGTGCTATGCTAAAAAACACTTAGAATACAGTGAAAACACCTACATACACTAGGGAACACTATGCGTTGGGGTACCCCTGTGATTAGCATGACCTCCTCTGCAAGTCCCTAGTACATAATAGGGCAGGGGGATTAAAACTACCTCTTAAAACGCGCTACAGGGCGCGTTTGCACAGTGGTGAAGGGAGGGGGCCTGAGGTGACATGTGTGCAAACGCACCCCGTGGCGCGTTTTAAGTTGCGGGATTAAGTCCCCTTGAATTCTGAGGGTCCCTGGGGCCCAACTAGCCCCCAGGTACCTACAGTTAGGACCACAGAGCTGAGTTGCAGAGAGGCGTTCCGAGGCCACGCACCTTTTTTCACCTCTCTGCAACGCAACTCTGTTGTGCTTACTGAAGGTACCTGGTGGGCTAGTTGGCCCCCAGGGTCCCTCAGGATTCAAAACAGAATTAATTCCCCAACTTAAAACGCACCACAGGGCGTGTTTGCGCACATGTCACCTGAGGCCCCGCCCCTCCCTTCACCACTGTGCAAACGCGCCCCGTGGTGCGTTTTAAGTTGGGGGATTAGGTCACCTTGAATCCTGAGGGTCCCTGGGGCCCAACTAGCCCACTAGGTACTTCCAGTAAGCACCACAGGCCTGCGTTGCAACGCCTGTAACAAATGGTGCAGTTGTGTTTAGGTAGTGAAGAGGGTCGTGCTGGGGGTAGTGTTTTAGGGTTTAGGGTAGTGCAGTGGTGTTTGTGTAGTGTAGGGGGTCATGCTGGGGGTAGATTTAGGGTTTAGGGTAGTGCAGTGGTGTTTGGGTAGTGTAGGGAGTTGTGCTGGGGAAGTGTTTTAGGGTTTAGGGTAGTGCAGTGGTGTTTGGGTAGTGTAGGGGTCGTGCTGGGGGTAGTGTTTTAGGGTAGTGCAGTGGTGTTTGGGTAGTGTAGGGGGTCGTGCTGGGGGTAGTGATTTAGGGTAGTGCAGTGGTGTTTGGGTAATGTAGGGGGTACTGCTGGGGGTAGTGTTTTAGGGTTTAGGGTAGTGCAGTGGTGTTTGGGTAGTGTAGTGGTTCGTGCTGGGGGTAGTTTTTTAGGGTTTAGGGTAGTGCAGTGGTGTTTGTGTAGTGTAGGGGGTAGTGTTTTAGGGTTTAGGGTAGTGCAGTGGTGTTTGTGTAGTGTAGGAGGTCGTGTTTTAGGGTTTAGGGTAGTGCAGTGGTCTTTGGGTAGTGTAGGGAGTCGTGCGGGGGTAGTGTTTTAGGGTTTAGGGTAGTGCATTGGTGTTTGGGTAGTGTAGGGGGTCATGCGGGGGTAGTGTTTTAGGGTTTAGGGCAGTGCAGTGGTGTTTGGGTAGTGTAGGGGGTCGTGCTGGGGGAGTGTTTTAGGGTTTAGGGCAGTGCAGTGGTGTTCGGGTAGTGTAGGGGTCGTGCTGGGGGAGTGTTTTAGGGTTTAGGGCAGTGCAGTGGTGTTCGGGTAGTGTAGGGGGTCATGCTGGGGGAGTGTTTGAGGGTTTAGGGCAGCGCAGTCGTGTTCGGGTAGTGTAGGGGTTGTGCTGGGGTAGTATTTTAGGGTTTAGGGTAGTGCAGTGGTGTTCGGGTAGTGTAGGGGGTCATGCTGGGGGTAGTGTTCTAGGGTTTAGGGCAGTGCAGTGGTGTTTGGGTAGTATAGGGGGTAATGCTGGGGGTGGTGTTTTAGGGTTTAGGGCAGTGCAGTGGTGTTCGGGCAGTGTAGGGGTCGTGCTGGGGGTGGTGTTTCAGGGTCTAGGGCAGTGCAGTGGTGTTCGGGCAGTGTAGGGGGTGGTGTTTCAGGGTTTAGGGCAGTGCAGTGGTGTTCGGGCAGTGTAGGGGGTCGTGCAGGGGGTGGTGTTTCAGGGTTTAGGGCAGTGGTGTTTGGGCAGTGTAGGGGTCGTGCTGGGGGTGGTGTTTCAGGGTTTGGGGCAGTGCAGTGGAGTTCGAGCAGTAAAGGGGGTCGTGCTGGGGGTGGTGTTTCAGGGTTTAGGGCAGTGCAGTGGTGTTCGGGCAGTGTAGGGGGTGGTGCAGGGGTGGTGTTTCAGGGTTTAGGGCAGTGCAGTGGTGTTCGGGCAGTGTAGGGGGTCATGCAGGGGTGGTGTTTCAGGGTTTAGGGCAGTGCAGTGGTGTTCGGGCAGTGTAGGGGGTCGTGCTGGGGCTGGTGTTTCAGGGTTTAGGGCAGTACAGTGGTGTTCAGGCAGTGTAGGGGGTCGTGCTGGGGCTGGTGTTTCAGGGTTTAGGGCAGTGCAGTGGTGTTCGGGCAGTGTAGGGGGTTGTGCTGGGGCTGGTGTTTCAGGGTTTAGGGCAGTGCAGTGGTGTTCGGGCAGTGTAGGTGGTCGTGCTGGGGCTGGTGTTTCAGGGTTTAGGGCAGTGCAGTGGTGTTCGAGCAGTGTAGGGGTCATGCTGGGGCTGGTGTTTCAGGGTTTAGGGCAGTGCAGTGGTATTCGGGCAGTGTAGGGGGTCTTGCTGGGGCTGGTGTTCCAGAGTCTAGGGCAGTGCAGTGGTGTTCGGGCAGTATAGGGGGTCTTGCTGGGGCTGGTGTTTCAGGGTTTAGGGCAGTGCAGTGGTGTTCGGGCAGTGTAGGGGGTCGTGCTGGGGGTGGTGTTTCAGGGTTTAGGGCAGTGCAGTGGTGTTCGGGCAGTGTAGGTGTTCGTGCTGGGGCTAGTGTTTCAGGATTTAGGGCAGAGCAATGGTGTTCAGGCAGTGTAGGGGGTTTTGCTGGAGGTGGTGTTTCAGGGTTTAGGGCAGTGCAGTGGTGTTCGTGCAGTGTAGGGGGTGGTGTTTCAGGGTTTAGGGCAGTGGTGTTCAGGCAGTGTAGGGGTCGTGCAGGGGGTGGTGTTTCACGGTTTAGGGCAGTGCAGTGGTGTTCGGGCAGTGTAGGGGGTCGTGCAGGGGGTGGTGTTTCAGGGTTTAGGGCAGTGCAGTGGTGTTCGGCCCATGTAGGTGGTCTTGCTGGGGGTGGTGTTTCAGGCTTTAGTGCAGTGGTGTTCGGGCAGTGTAGGGGGTCTTGCTGGGGGTGGTGTTTCAGGGTTTAGGGCAGTGCAGTGGTGTTCGGGCAGTGTAGGGGGTCTTGCTGGGGCTGGCGTTTCAGGTTTTAGGGCAGTGCAGTGGTGTTCTGGCAGTGTAGGGGGTCGTGCTGGGGCTGGTGTTTGAGGGTTTAGGGTAGTGCAGTGGTGTTCGGGCAGTGTAGGGGGTCGTGCTGGGGGTGGTGTTTCAGGGTTTAGGGCAGTGCAGTGGTGTTCGGGCAGTGTAGGGGGTCGTGCTGGGGCTGGTATTTCATGGTTTAGGGCAGTGCAGTGGTGTTCAGGCAGTGTAGGGGGTCGTGCTGGGGGTGGTGTTTCAGGGTTTAGGGCAGTGCAGTGGTGTTCGGGCAGTGTAGGGGGTCATGCTGGGGGTGGTGTTTCAGGGTTTAGGGCAGTGCAGTGGTGTTCGGGCAGTGTAGGGGGTCGTGCTGGGGGTGGTGTTTCAGGGTTTAGGGCAGTGGTATTCGGGCAGTGTAGGGGGTCTTGCTGGGGGTGATGTTTCAGGGTTTAGGGCAGTGCAGTGGTGTTCGGGCAGTGTAGGGGGTCTTGCTGGGGGTAGTGTTTAGGGGTTTAGGGCAGTGCAGTGGTGTTCGTGCAGTGTAGGGGTCGTGCTGGGGGTGGTGTTTCAGGGTTTAGGGCAGTGCAGTAGTGTTTGGGCAGTGTAGGGGATCGTGCAGGGGGTGGTGTTTCAGGGTTTATGGCAGTGCAGTGGTGTTCGGGCAGTGTAGGGGGTCGTGCTGGGGGTGGTGTTTCAGGGTTTAGGGCAGTGCAGTGGTGTTCGGGCAGTGTAGGGGGTCGTGCAGGGGGTGGTATTTCAGGGTTTAGGGCAGTGCAGTGGTGTTCGGGCAGTGTAGGGGTCGTGCTGGGGCTGGTGTTTCAGGGTTTAGGGCAGTGCAGTGGTGTTCGGGCAGTGTAGGGGGTCTTGCTGGGGGTGGTGTTTCAGGGTTTAGGGCAGTGGTGTTCGGGCAGTGTAGGGGTCTTGCTGGGGGTGATGTTTCAGGGTTTAGGGCAGTGCATTGGTGTTCGGGCAGTGTAGGGGGTCTTGCTGGGGGTAGTGTTTCGGGGTTTAGGGCAGTGCAGTGGTGTTCGTGCAGTGTAGGGGGTCGTGCTGGGGATGGTGTTTCAGGGTTTAGGGCAGTGCAGTAGTGTTCGGGCAGTGTAGGGGGTCGTGCAGTGGGTGGTTTTTCAGGGTTTAGGGCAGTGCAGTGGTGTTCGGGCAGTGTAGGGGGTCGTGCTGGGGGTGGTGTTTCAGGGTTTAGGGCAGTGCAGTGCAGTGCAGTGGTGTTCGGGCAGTGTAGGGAGTTGTGCTGGGGGTGGTGTTTCAGGGTTTAGGGCAGTGGTGTTCGGGCAGTGTAGGGGGTCTTGCTGGGGGTGATGTTTCAGTGTTTAGGGCAGTGCAGTGGTTTCGGGCAGTGTAGGAGGTCTTGCTGGGGGTAGTGTTTCAGGGTTTAGGGCAGTGCAGTGGTGTTCGGGCAGTGTAGGGGGTCGTGAAGGGGTGGTGTGTCAGGGTTTAGGGCAGTGCAGTGGTGTTCGGGCAGTGTAGGGGGTCATGCTAGGGTTGGTGTTTCAGGGTTTAGGGCAGTGCAGTGGTGTTCAGGCAGTGTAGGGGTCGTGCAGGGGCTGGTGTTTCAGGGTTTAGGGCAGTGCAGTGGTGTTCGGGCAGTGTAGGGGATCGTGCTGGGGGTAGTGTTTTAGGGTTTAGGGTAGTGCAGTGGTGCTTGTGTAGTGTAGGGGTCGTGCTGGGGTAGTGTTTTAGGGTAGTGCAGTGGTGTTTGTGTAGTGTAGGGGTCATGTTTTAGGGTAGTGCAGTGGTGTTTGGGTAGTGTAGGGGTCGTGCTGGGGGTAGTGTTTTAGGATTTAGGTTAGTGCAGTGGTGTTTGGGTAGTGTAGGGGGTCGTGCTGGGGGTAGTGTTTTAGGGTTTAAGGTAGTGCAGTGGTGTTTGTGTAGTGTAGGGGTCGTGCTGGGGGTAGTGTTTTAGGGTTAAGGGTAGTGCAGTGGTGCTTGTGTAATGTAGGGGTCATGCTGGGGGTAGTGTTTTAGGGTTTAGGGTAGTGCAGTGGTGTTTGTGTAGTGTAGGGGGTCATGTTTTAGGGTAGTGCAGTGGTGTTTGGGTAGTGTAGGGGGTCGTGCTGGGGGTAGTGTTTTAGGATTTAGGTTAGTGCAGTGGTGTTGGGGTAGTGTTTTAGGGTTTAGGGTAGTGCAGTGGTGTTTGTGTAGTGTAGGGGGTCGTGCTGGGGGTAGTGTTTTTGGGTTTAGGGTAGTGCAGTGGTGTTTTTGTAGTGTAGGGGGTCATGTTTTAAGATGCAACGCTCCAATACCTGACCAGTCTGCACTACATAAAACTGCAAAAAAACTAAACATAAAAAGTGTTTTTCACACTTTTGTCATTGGGCTATATGTGGGCTACATCTGGGTAATATTTGTGCTACATTTGGGCTCTTTTTTCACTAGTGGCCATCTTGGAAGACTTCTTTGTTATGAAGTTTCCTAATTTCTTCATTTACTGCAGTCTCCTCAGTAGGAAATGCTTTCAGTTTTTTACTTTGATTCCATCAAGAAGGCATTCAGATGTGTCACACATTTGCCATAAATTCAGAATGTTAGCACTCTAGTTGTTCATTAGATCACTGTAGTAAAGCTACTGCTCACCAAGGAGTTAACTGGAAGTCTACTGCTGGTATTGAAAGTGATTGTTTCAGTCTGCATGTCAGAATTTTCTAATGAAATAGAAGAGGATTTGAGATCTCACTTAAAACATGCACTAAATTTTCTTTTTGCAGCACTAACCATAATTTCTATGGCAAAATGAACCCCCTCATTTTGTTCCTTTTTAAATTAAATGTTTTAAGTGTTACCAGTTTATTCCAATCAAGATGGCTTCAGGTGTGCCATACTTTTGTCATAAGTAAGGCTGTTAGCACTCTAGTTGTTCTTTAGAACACTCTGGGAAGCTGCAGTAGAACACAAAGGCATCAACTGACAGGCTGCTCCTGTTGAAATATAACAGGAAGATATTTGAGATCTCACTTAAAACATGTCCTAATTTTTCTTTCTACAGCACTAACCATAATTTCTATGGCAAAATGAACCCCCTCATTTTGTTCCTTTTTAAATTAAATGTTTTAAGTGTTACCAGTTTACTCCAATCAAGATGGCTTCAGGTGTGCCATACTTTCGTCATAAGTAAGACTGTTAGCACTCTAGTTGTTCTTTAGAACACTCCTGGAAGCTGCAGTAGAACACAAAGGCATCAACTGACAGGCTGCTCCTGTTGAAATATAACAGGAAGATATTTGAGATCACACTTGAAACATGTCCTAATTTTTCTTTCTACAGCACTAACCATAATTTCTATGACAAAATGAACCCCATCATTTTGTTCTTTTTAAATTAAATGTTTTAAGTGTTACCAGTTTATTCCAATCAAGATGGCTTCAGGTGTGCCATACTTTTGTCATAAGTAAGGCTGTTAGCACTCTAGTTGTTGTTTAGAACACTCTGGGAAGCTGCAGTAGAACACAAAGGCATCAACTGACAAGCTGCTCTTGTTGAAATATAACAGGAAGATATTTGAGATCACACTTGAAACATGTCCTAATTTTTCTTTCCAGAGCACTAACCATAATTTCTATGACAAGATGAACCCCATCATTTTGTTCCTTTTTAAATTAAATGTTTTAAGTGTTACCAGTTTATTCCAATCAAGATGGCTTCAGGTGTGCCATACTTTTGTCATAAGTAAGGCTGTTAGCACTCTAGTTGTTCTTTAGAACACTCTGGGAAGCTGCAGTAGAACACAAAGGAATCAACTGACAGTCTCTGCCCTTGTTGGATGTACATGTTTTACTGAGAATGTCAGACTTCATTCTCACATGACTGAGAAAGATAATGTGAATTTACAGAAAATATGCTCTCATTTTAGCTTCTGGAGCACCTTCCAAAACTGTATGGGACAAGCATGTGAAAATAGTTTTCTCTCAAACATGATTCATGATATCCCAGCAGAAGCTTTTTCACAGGGTAAAATCACCTTAGAACACACCACAATTCCTGAAATTAGTATGGTACCATCAACAAATGAATTCTAATGTAACTAAAGTCTGTTATCACCCTTTATAGTTCTCCTTTTGGTAACCCTCAAAATCTATGATTCACTACAATGCATTTCAATGCGGTACTATCATTTATATTGGTCCCAAGATGGCTGCCAGCAATTCCAGGATGAAGTGCTGACAGCCAATCAGATCTCACGATGACATGTGTGGTTAGGCTCCGCCCAGATATATATGTGTTTTTACTTTTGATTTTCTCAGCAACTACTGAACGGATTTACACCATTTAACAAAAAGGGTTCTTTCTGAACCAAGAACTACCTCTTTGCCAAATTTGGTGTAATTCCGTTCAGCAGTTCGGGCTGTAGCCTTGCATAAAGTTTCCTTTGGGAAATTGATTTTCTGACTCTTATTTTTTAATTTCTCCGCAACTACTGAACGGATTTACACCATTTAACAAAAGGGTTCTTTCTGAACCAAGAACTACCTCTTTGCCAAATTTTGTGTAATTCCGTTCAGCAGTTCGGGCTGTAGCCGTGTCTAAAGTTTCCTATGGGAAAATGAATGGGGAAAACATGTTTTGGGACCCCCCTTTTTTCTCGGCCCCCGCTTGACGAATCACCCCGAAACTTTCAGGGTAGGAGCGGACGGTAGCGGGCCATAAAGTTTGAAAATTTCGCGAAGATTCGTCAACCGACGCAAGAGCTATTTCAAATAGAATGTCGCGGATTTCCTATGGAAAATAGGTCCTAACTATAACTATCTACTGGCGACCGCCAGTAGATAATATATATATATATATATGTCAATCCACATACATATATATATATTCACTGAAAAAACCATAGGTTTTAGGGACAGTTATAGTTAGTTGGACATTGCACTCGTACAAAACCCGTGAAATTCCCCTGTTATAGTTAGTTCAGCTAACTATAACTCGCGCCCCGCAATGCACTGCTGATGACGTCACATATTACATCACTCATGACATGGTCAGTGACATCACTGATGACATCACTGATGACATCTCAAATGACATCACTGATGACATCACTGATGACATCATCCAGTGACTGTGTGTTTCTGTAAAGTTTAAATATGTTTAATATATAGGGAAAGGCGTATTGAAGAATGAGTGGGTGTATAAGTGTCTGAATGGATGATTTAGTACGTGAGTGACTGACTCTACAAGTGAGTGATTAAACGTATCTTACTGAATGCATGGGTTAGTGACTAAACTGTGTGAATGTCTGTATCCGTCTGTTTGTTGGTGTGTAAGTGGATGCATGGATTTGCGAATAGCTACATGAGTGTCTATATGGGTTATTGATTGGTTCTCTGAGTATCTGTATGGCTGCCTGAGTGTTTGTGTGAGTGGGGTGTGTGTGACTCTATACGTAGATGTGTGAGTGGGTGATTCACTGGGTGCATGATTTCAAGAGTGCATCTGTGATGGACTGCTTGGGTGGGTGAGTGTGTGTATGGGTGTGTTAGTGAGTGAATGTATATCTCAGTGGTACATGTGCGAGTAACTACATATGTAAAAGGCAGTATATATGTGTGTTAGAGTATTTAAATGGCTATAAGTGAGAGTGTGTTATTGTGAGAGTGGCTGTATGGATGCGTGTGTGCTTGTATCAGTTATTGTATAAGAGCGTAAGAATGTGCTAGTATTTGTATGAGTAAGTGAGCTGGTGTGTGTATAACTGTATAGGTGAGTAAATGGGTGTGTGATTAATTTTTTGCATGACTGACTAGGTGTGTGAGTACCTCTATGGATGAGTGGCGGTGTGTGAGTATTTATATAGGTGTATGAGTGCATATGATAGTCCTGTACTGAGTGACTGTAAGTATGAGTGACTGTACAGGTGAGTGAGTGGATGTGTGTGTAGACCTAAGAATCAGTGAGTGGGTATGTAGTTTTTGGTGTTGGAGTGTCTATGGTTTTGAGAATGGCAGTCTGTAATTTAGAGTGGGTGTATCAAAAGTTATATTAGGGTGTGAGAAGATGCATGAAATTATCACATGGATGATGTCATCAGTGATGTCATTTGAGATGTCATCAGTGATGTCATCAGTGATGTCACTGACCATGTCATGAGTGATGTAATATGTGACGTCATCAGCAGTGCATTGCGGGGCGCGAGTTATAGTTAGCTGAACTAACTATAACAGGGGAATTTCACGGGTTTTGTACGAGTGCAATGTCCAACTAACTATAACTGTCCCTAAAACCTATGGTTTTTTCAGTGAATTTCAAAGGTTTTTTAAATGCTAATTTCTAACTATAACGTGTCTGAAACCTATGGTTTTTTTAGTGAATTTCAAAGGTTTTTTAAATGCTAATTTCTAACTATAACGTGCCTGAAACCTATGGTTTTTTGAGTGAATTTCAAAGGTTTTTTAAATGCTAATTTCTAACTATAACGTGCCTGAAACCTATGATTTTTTAAGTGAATTTCAAAGGTTTTTTAAATGCTAGTTTCTAACTATGCCAACAGAGGTAGGACATGTGAAGAAAGAAGAAAAAATGCACAGAAAGAAGCAAAAGATGTGCAGAAAGAACCAACAGAGGAGCAGAAAGAGGCCTTGTTGCAAAATCATCCTGTGCCCACAACTTTTTCAGACGGGTACTGGTGGTAACTGACTCTGACTAACCAGAGCCAGTGCGCGTTTGCACAGTGGTGAAGGGAGGGGGCCTGAGGTGACATGTGTGCAAACGCGCCCGTGGCACGTTTTAAGTTGCGGGATTAAGTCCCCTTGAATCCTGAGGGTCCCTGGGGCCCAACTAGCCCCCAGGTACCTACAGTTAGGACCACAGAGCTGAGTTGCAGAGAGGCGTTCCGAGGCCACGCACCTTTTTCACCTCTCTGCAACGCAACTCTGTTGTGCTTACTGAAGGTACCTGGTGGGCTAGTTGGCCCCCAGGATTCAAAGGGAATTATCTCCCCAACTTAAAACGCACCACAGGGCGTGTTTGCGCACATGTCACCTGAGGCCCCGCCCTCCCTTCACCACTGTGCAAACGCGCCCCGTGGCGTGTTTTAAGTTGGGGGATTAGGTCACCTTGAATCCTGAGAGTCCTTGGGGCCCAACTAGCCCACCAGGTACTTCCAGTAAGCACCACAGGTCTGCGTTGCAACGCCTGTAACAAATTGTGCAGTTGTGTTTAGGTAGTGAAGAGGGTCGTGCTGGGGGTAGTGTTTTAGGGTTTAGGGTAGTGCAGTGGTGTTTGTGTAGTGTAGGGGGTCATGCTGGGGGTAGATTTAGGGTTTAGGGTAGTGCAGAGGTGTTTGAGTAGTGTAGGGAGTCGTGCTGGGGGGAGTGTTTTAGGGTTTAGGGTAGTACAGTGGTGTTTGGGTAGTGTAGGGGGTTGTGCTGGGGTTAGTGTTTTAGGGTTTTAGGGTTTAGGGTAGTGCAGTGGTGTTTGGGTAGTGTAGGGGATACTGCTGGGGGTAGTGTTTTAGGGTTTAGGGTAGTGCAATGGTGTTTGGGTAGTGTAGGGGCTACTGCTGGGGGTAGTGTTTTAGGGTTTAGGTTAGTGCAGTGGTGTTTGGGTAGCGTAGGGGTACTGCTGGGGGTAGTGTTTTATGGTTTAGGGTAGTGCAGTGGTCTTTGGGTAGTGTAGGGGTTCGTGCTGGGGGTAGTTTTTTAGGGTTTAGGGTAGTGCAGTGGTGTTTGTGTAGTGTAGGAGGTCGTGTTTTAGGGTTTAGGGTAGTGCAGTGGTCTTTGGGTAGTGTAGGGAGTCGTGCGGGGGTATTGTTTTAGAGTTTAGGGTAGTGCAGTGGTCTTTGGGTAGTGAAGGGAGTTGTGCGGGCGGTAGTGTTTTAGGGATTAGGGTAGTGCATTGGTATTTGGGTAGTGTAGGGGGTCATGCGGGGGTAGTGTTTTAGGGTTTAGGGCAGTGCAGTGGTGTTTAGGTAGTGTAGGGGGTCGTGCTGGGGGAGTGTTTTAGGGTTTAGGGCAATGCAGTGGTGTTCGGGTAGTGTAGGGGGTCGTGCTGGGGGAGTGTTTTAGGGTTTAGGGCAGTGCAGTCGTGTTCGGGTAGTGTAGGGGGTCTTGCTGGGGGAGTATTTTAGGGTTTAGCGTAGTGCAGTGGTGTTCAGGTAGTGTAGGGGTCATGCTGGGGGTAGTGTTCTAGGGTTTAGGGCAGTGCAGTGGTGTTCGGGCAGTGTAGGGGGTCGTGCTGGGGGTGGTGTTTTAGGGTTTAGGGCAGTGCAGTGGTGTTCGGGCAGTGTAGGGGGTCGTGCTGGGGGTGGTGTTTCAGGGTTTAGGGCAGTGCAGTGGTGTTTGGGCAGTGTAGGGGGTCGTGCAGGGGGTGGTGTTTCAGGGTTTAGGGCAGTGCAGTGGTGTTCGGGCAGTGTAGGGGTCGTGCAGGGGTGGTGTTTCAGGGTTTAGGGCAGTGGGGTTCGTGCAGTGTAGGGGGTCATGCTGGGGGTGGTGTTTCAGGGTTTGGTGCAGTGCAGTGGTGTTCGAGCAGTAAAGGGGGTCATGCTGGGGGTGGTGTTTCAGGGTTTAGGGCAGTGCAGTGGTGTTCGGGCAGTGTAGGGGCGGTGCAGGGGGTGGTGTTTCAGGGTTTAGGGCAGTGCAGTGGTGTTCGGGCAGTGTAGGGGGTGGTGTTTCAGGGTTTAGGGCAGTGCAGTGGTGTTCGGGCAGTGTAGGGGGTCGTGCAGGGGGTGGTGTTTCAGGGTTTAGGGCAGTGCAGTGGTGTTCGGGCAGTGTAGGGGGCGGTGCAGGGGGTGGTGTTTCAGGGTTTAGGGCAGTACAGTGGTGTTCGGGCATTGTAGGGGGTGGTGCTGGGGCTGGTGTTTCAGGGTTTAGGGCAGTGCAGTGGTGTTAGGGCAGTGTAGGGGGTCATGCTGGGGCTGGTGTTTCAGGGTTTAGGGTAGTGCAGTGGTGTTCGGGCAGTGTAGGGGGTCGTGCTGGGGCTGGTGTTTCAGGGTTTAGGGCAGTGCAGTGGTGTTCGGGCAGTGTAGGGGGTCATGCTGGGGCTGGTGTTTCAGGGTTTAGGGCAGTGCAGTGGTGTTCGGGCAGTGTAGGGGGTCTTGCTGGGGCTGGTGTTTCAGAGTCTAGGGCAATGCAGTGGTGTTCGGGCAGTGTAGGGGGTCTTGCTGGGGCTGGTGTTTCAGGGTTTAGGGCAGTGCAGTTGTGTTCGGGCAGTGTAGGGGGTCGTGCTGGGGGTGGTGTTTCAGGGTTTAGGGCAGTGCAGTGGTGTTCGGGCAGTGTAGGGGGTCGTGCTGGGGCTAGTGTTTCAGGATTTAGGGCAGAGCAATGGTGCTCAGGCAGTGTAGGGGGTTGTGCTGGGGGTGATGTTTCAGGGTTTAGGGCAGTGCAGTGATGTTAGGTCAGTGTAGGGGGTCGTGCTGGGGGTGGTGTTTCAGGGTTTAGGGCAGTGCAGTGGTGTTCCGGCAGTGTAGGGGGTCGTGCAGGGGGTGGTGTTTCAGGGTTTAGTGCAGTGGTGTTCGGGCAGTGTAGGGGGTCGTGCTGGGGTGGTGTTTCAGGGTTTAGGGCAGTGCAGTGGTGTGCGGGCAGTGTACGGGGTTGTGCTGGGGCTGGTGTTTCAGGGTTTAGGGCGGTGCAGTGGTGTTTGTGTAGTGTAGGGGGTCATGTTTTAGGGTAGTGCAGTGGTGTTTGGGTAGTGTAGGGGTCGTGCTGGTGGTAGTGCTGTAGGATTTAGGTTAGTGCAGTGGTGTTTGGGTAGTGTAGGGGTCGTGCTGGGGGTAGTGTTTTAGGGTTTAGGATAGTGCAGTGGTGCTTGTGTAGTGTAGGGGGTCGTGCTGGGGGTAGTGTTTTAGGGTTTAAGGTAGTGCAGTGGTGTTTTTGTAGTGTAGGGGGTCATGTTTTAAGATGCAATGCTCCAATACCTGACCAGTCTGCACTACATAAAACTGCAAAAAACTAAAAATAAAAAGTGTTTTGCACACTTTTGTCATTGGGCTATATGTGGGCTACATCTGGGTAATATTTGTGCTACATTTGGGCTCTTTTTTCACTGGTGGCCATCTTGGAAGACTTCTTTGTTATGAAGTTTCCTAATTTCTTCATTTACTGCAGTCTCCTCAGTAGGAAATGCTTTCAGTTTTTTACTTTGATTCCATCAAGAAGGCATTCAGATGTGTCTCACATCTGCCATAAATTCAGAATGTTAGCACTCTAGTTGCTCATTAGATCACTGGAGTAAAGCTACTGCTCACCAGGGAGTTAACTGGTAGTCTGCTGCTGGTATTGAAAGTGATTGTTTCAGTCTGCATGTCAGAATTTTCTAATGAAATAGAAGAGGATTTGAGATCTCACTTAAAACATGCCCTAATTTTTCTTTCTGCAGCACTAACTATACTTTCTATTTCAAAAAGAACCCCTCATTTTGTTCCTTTTTAAATTAAATGTATTAAGTGTTACCGGTTTATTCCAATCAAGATGGCTTCAGGTGTGCCATACTTTTGTCATAAGTAAGGCTGTTAGCGCTCTAGTTGTTCTTTAGAACACTCTGGAAAGCTGCAGTAGAACACAAAGGCATCAACTGGCAGGCTGCTCCTTTTGAAATATAACAGGAAGATATTTGAGATCACACTTGAAATATGTCCTAATTTTTCTTTCTACAGCACTAACCATAATTTCTATGACAAAATGAACCCCCTCATTTTGTTCCTTTTTAAATTAAATGTTTTAAGTGTTACCAGTTTATTCCAATCAAGATGGCTTCAGGTGTGCCATACTTTTGTCATAAGTAAGGCTGTTAGCACTCTAGTTGTTCTTTAGAACACTCTGGGAAGCTGCAGTAGAACACAAAGGCATCAACTGGCAGGCTGCTCCTGTTGAAATATAACAGGAAGATATTTGAGATCACACTTGAAACATGTCCTAATTTTTCTTTCTACAGCACTAACCATAATTTCTATGACAAAATGAACCCCATCATTTTGTTCCTTTTTAAATTAAATTGTTTAAGTGTTACCAGTTTATTCCAATCAAGATGGCTTCAGGTGTGCCATACTTTTGTCATAAGTAAGGCTGTTAGCACTCTAGTTGTTCTTTAGAACACTCTGGGAAGCTGCAGTAGAACACAAAGGCATCAACTGGCAGGCTGCTCCTGTTGAAATATAACAGGAAGATATTTGAGATCACACTTGAAACATGTCCTAATTTTTCTTTCTACAGCACTGACCATAATTTCTATGACAAAATGAACCCCATCATTTTGTTCCTTTTTAAATTAAATTGTTTAAGTGTTACCAGTTTATTCCAATCAAGATGGCTTCAGGTGTGCCATACTTTTGTCATAAGTAAGGCTGTTAGCACTCTAGTTGTTCTTTAGAACACTCTGGGAAGCTGCAGTAGAACACAAAGGAATCAACTGACAGTCTCTGCCCTTGTTGGATGTACATGTTTTACTGAGAATGTCAGACTTCATTCTCACATGAGTGAGAAAGATAATGTGAATTTACAGAAAATATGCTCTCATTTTAGCTTCTGGAGCACCTTCCAAACCTCCATGGGACAAGCATGAGAAAATAGTGTTCTCTCAAACATGATTCATGATATCCCAGCAGAAGGTTTTTCACATGGTAAAATCACCTTAGAATACACCACAATTCCTAAAATTAGTATGGTACCATCAACAAATAAATTCTAATGTAACTAAAGCCTGTTATCACCCTTTATAGTTCTCCTTTTGGTGACCCTCAAAATCTTCTATTCACTACAATGCATTTCAATGAGGTACTATCATTTATATTGGTCCCAAGATGGCTGCCAGCAATTCCAGGATGAAGTGCTGACAGCCAATCAGATCTCACGATGACATGTGTGGTTAGGCTCCGCCCAGATATATATGTGACTTTACTTTTGATTTTCTCAGGAACTACTGAACGGATTTACACCATTTAAGCAAAAGGCACGACACTGAACCAAGGGCTACCTCTTTGCCAAATTTGGTGTAATTCCGTTCAGCAGTTCGGGCTGTAGCTGCGACTAAAGGTTCCTATGGAAAAATGAATGGGGAAAACGCGTTTTGGGAACCCCCTTTTTTCTCGGCCCCCGCTTGACGTATCACCCCGAGACTTTCAGGATAGGAGCGGACCGGAGCGCCCCAACAAGTTGGAAACTTTCGCGAAGATTCGTCAACCGGCGCCAACGTTATTTCAAATAGAATGTCGCGGATTTCCTATGGATAATAGGTTTTAACTATAACTATCTACTGGCGACCGCCAGTAGATAATATATATATATATATATATATATATATATATATCCACATACATATATATATATATATATATATATATATATATATATATATATCCACATACATATATATATCCACATACATATATATATATATATATCCACATACATATATATATATATATATATATATATATATATATATCCACATACATATATATATATTCACTGAAAAAACCATAAGGTTTTAGGGACAGTTATAGTTAGTTGGACATTGCACTCGTACAAAACCCGTGAAATTCCCCCGTTATAGTTAGTTCAGGTAACTATAACTCGCGCCCCCGCAATGCACTGCTGATGACGTCACATATTACATCACTCATGACATGGTCAGTGACATCACTGATGACATCACTGATGACATCTCAAATGACATCACTGATGACATTACTGATGACATCATCCAGTGACTGTGTGTTTCTGTAAAGTTTAAATATGTTTAATATATATAGGGAAAGGCGTATTGAAGAATGAGTGGGTGTAGAAGCGCCTGAATGGATGATTTAGTAGGTGCGTGACTGAGTCTATAAGTGAGTGATTAAACGTATCTTACTGGATGCATGGGTGAGTGACTAAACTGTGTGAATGTCTGTATCCGTCTGTCTGTTGTTGTGTAAGCAACTGCATGGGTTTCTGACTAGCTAAATGAGTGTCTATATGGGTTATGGTTTGGTTCTCTGAGTATCTGTATGGGTGCCTCAGTGTTTGTGTGGGTGGGGTGTGTGTGACTCTGTGCATAGATGTGTGAGTGGGTGATTCACTGGGTGCATGGTTTCAAGAGTGCGTCTGTGATGGACTGTATGGGTGGGTGAGTGTGTGTATGGGTGTGTTAGTGATTGAATGTATATCTCAGTGGTACAGGTGTGAGTAACTACATATGTGAAAGGCAGTATATATGTGTGTTGGAGTATATAAATGGCTATAAGTGAGAGTGTGTGATTGTGAGAGTGGCTATATGGATGAGTGTGTGCTTGCATCAGTGATTGCATAGGAGCGTAAGAAATGTGCTAGTATTTTTATGAGTAAGTGAGCTGGTGTGTATAACTGTATAGGTGAGTAAATTGGAGTGTGATTAATTATTTGCATGACTGACTAGGTGTGTGAGTACCTCTATGGATGAGTTGCGTTGTGTGAGTGTTTATATAGGTGTATGAGTGCATATGATAGTCCTGTACTGAGTGACTGTAAGTATGAGTGACTGTACGGGTGAGTGAGTAGATGTGTGTGTGTAGACCTAAGAATCAGTGAGTGCGTATGTACTTATTGGTATTGGAGTGTGTATGGTTTTGAGAATGGCAGTCTGTAATGTAGAGTGGGTGTATCAAAACTTATATTAGGGTGTGAGAAGATGCATTAAATTCTCACATGGATGATGTCATCAGTGATGTCATCAGTGATGTCATTTGAGATGTCATCAGTGATGTCATCAGTGATGTCACTGACCATGTCATGAGTGATGTAATATGTGACGTCATCAGCAGAGCATTGCGGGGCGCGAGTTATAGTTACCTGAACTAACTATAACGGGGAATTTCACGGGTTTTGTACGAGTGCAATGTCCAACTAACTATAACTGTCCCTAAAACCTTATGGTTTTTTCAGTGAATTTCTAAGGTTTTTTAAATGCTAATTTCTAACTATAACGTGCCTGAAACCTATGGTTTTTTTAGTGAATTTCAAAGGTTTTTTAAATGCTAATTTCTAACTAAAACGTGTCTGAAACCTATGGTTTTTTCAGTGAATTTCAAAGGTTTTTTAAATGCTAATTCCTAACTATAACATGTCTGAAACCTACGGTTTTTTCAGTAAATTTCAAAGGTTTTGTAAATGACAATTTTTAAATGTATTAATTGTTATATTTATTTTTTTCATACTGATTTACTACATTTTTAGAAACAATTTTTTTTTACATATTTTATTTTTTAAATTACATTGTAATTACATTATACATTACAAAAATACTTTCTCAGAATGAATTACTTTAGTTTAAATACTTTGCACATAGGCAATAGACTTTTAAGTACAGTAGTTACAGTTGTTGCAATGGGCAACACATTTTCAAACACAATGCAACATTCAGCTCAATGTGAATTTCTAGTTAAATGCAATTAGTTACTTTATGGATTACTTTTCTAACCACAGGACTGGATCCTAGATTCAGTCCTGGGACATCTCCTGTAAACAGTTGAGTAAAAGCGTTTTGGTTACAGTAGTGATTTTTAAGGAATATTATTGTATTTTAAAAGTTGACAAACTTTTTCTCATAGAATCACCAATGTTATCCTATGGAAGGAAATTCACTTAGCAGGTAAAAACTGTTATCGTTACTTTTTCTTACTCAGTGTTGGATCCTGGATCCAGCACTGGTGCATCTCCTGTAAACAGTTGAAAGAATGCGTTTAAGTCATACAGGCGATTTTTAAGGAATATTTGTAGTTTGTGAAAATCGACACTTTGAAACTTTTCTGCTGAAAACCAGACAATGGATTCCTATGGAAGAAAATATAAGTTACTGGTAAGTACGGTTAAAATTACTTTTCAGGGTCAGTGATGGGCTAAAAGATGCAGCACTGAGGTCTCTCCTGATAACAGGTGAGTAAATCGGAATTCGTATTTCGGCTGATTTTAGAGGAATATTTTAAAGTTCCAAAACTCCACACTTAGAAGAATTTCCAAGTGAAACCAGTCAATGTTAGCCTATGGAAGGAAATTCAAGTTACTGGTAAGTACGGTTAAAATTACTTTTCAGGACCAGTACTGGGCTGAAAGATACAGCACTGAGGTCTCTCCTGATAACAGGTGAGTAAATTGGAATTCGTATTTCGGCTGATTTTAGAGGAATATTTGTATGTTTCAAAAATCAACACTTAGAAACTTTTTCAGCAAAAAGCAGGCAATGATATCCTATGGAAGGAAATTCAAGTTACTAGTAAGTACGGTTAAAATTACTTTTCAGGATCAGTACTGGGCTGAAAGATGCAGCACTGAGGTCTCTCCTGATAACAGGTGAGTAAATCGGAATTCGTATTTCGGCTGATTTTAGAGGAATATTTTAAAGTTCCAAAACTCCACACTTAGAAGAATTTCCAAGTGAAACCAGTCAATGTTAGCCTATGGAAGGAAATTCAAGCTACTGGTAAGTACGGTTAAAATTACTTTTCAGGACCAGTACTGGGCTGAAAGATACAGCACTGAGGTCTCTCCTGATAACAGGTGAGTAAATCGGAATTCGTATTTCGGCTGATTTTAGAGGAATATTTGTATGTTTCAAAAATCAACACTTAGAAACTTTTTCAGCAAAAACCAGGCAATGATATCCTATGGAAGGAAATTCAAGTTACTGGTAAGTACGGTTAAAATTACTTTTCAGGATTAGTACTGGGCTGAAAGATGCAGCACTGAGGTCTCTCCTGATAACAGGTGAGTAAATCAGAATTCGTAGTTCGGCAGATTTTAGAGGAATATTTGCACAATGGTGAAGGGAGGGGGCGGGGCCTGAGGTGACATCTGTGCAAACGCGCCCTGTGGCGCGTTTTAAGTAGGGGATTAAGTCCCCTTGAATCATGAGGGTCCCTAGGGGCCAACTAGCCCACCAGGAACCTCCAGTATGCGCCAGGGGCTGCGTTGCAGAGACGTGTAGAGAGGCCACACCCTTTTTACACCTCTCTGCAACGCAGCTCTGTGGTGCTTTCTGGATGTACCTGTTGGGCTAGTTGGCCCTCAGGGTCCCTCAGGATTGAAGGGGATTTAATTCCCATCTTAAAACGCGCCATGGGGCCTGTTTGCACACATGTCACCTCAGGCCCTGCCCCTCCCTTCACCACTGTGCAAACGCGCCCCGTGGCACGTTTTAAGTCAGGGATTAACTCCCTTGAATCCTGAGGGTCCCTGGGGTGCAACTAGCCCACCAGCTACCTCCATTAAGCGCCACAGAGCTGCGTTGCAGAGAGGTGTAAAAGGGGCGTGGCCTCTGTACACCTCTCTGCAAGGCAGCCCCTAGCGCATACTGGAGGTTCCTGGTGGGCTAGTTGGCCCCAGGGACCCCCAGTATTCAAGGGGAATTACTTCCCCTTCTTAAAACGCGCCAGGGGCGCGTTTGCAGAGTACTGCAGGGAGGGGGCGGGGCCTCCGGCACAATGCCGTTTTTTTTTTTTTTATGGGAGGGGGCTGCGTGGCCCCCTTCCCTCGGTCACTTTTGGCCCCGGGGACCCCATCCCCCGGGGCCTGGGCATTTTTTTTGTTTTATTTAAAAAAAAATGTAAAAAAACGGAAAGGGGGCCGCGTGGCCCCCTTCCCTGGGCCTCTATTGGCCCCGGGGACCCCATCCCCCGGGGCATGCCCTCTTTTTAAATAAAAAATATGGAGGGGGCTGCGTGGCCCCCCTCCTCAGGCCATTTAAGGCCCCGGGGACCCCATCCCCGGGGCCGGCCTTGCCCTTTTTTTTTATTTATTTATTTATTTTTTTATTTGGGGAGGGGGGCTGCGTGGCCCCCTCCCGGGCCACTTATGGCCCTGGGGACCCCATCCCCCGGGGCCTGGCCTCTGGTTGGGGACTGTGGGGGGTCCCCAAACCCCCACAGTCCCGCCGGCTCCCCGTGTCCTACGGGAGCCGGCATTCCTTTCCACATGGGGAGCAGCTAACATGCTGCTCCCCGTGTGGAAAAGCAATTGGTTTGCATTTTGAAAGAGAGAGCAGGTTTCCTGCTCTTCTTTCAAAATGCAAACCAAGTTTGCTATGACAGGACGGGAGCCGCGAGGCTCCCGTCCTGTCATAGCAAACTACAGTGTCCCGGGGTAGGCACCCCGGGACACTGCAGGAGCCGGCCCTGGGGGTGGCGGTCCCCAGGGCCATCAAGGGCTCCAGGAGGGGGCCGCGCGGCCCCCTCCCTACATTTTGAAAGCCCCGGGAGGTGGTGGTCCCAGGGGCTTGGGGTCCAAAACGGACCCCCATTTTCAATTTTCTTAGTGCCCCGGGGAGGTGGTGGTCTCCGGGCGTGTGGGGGCTGGAGCCCCCCACACAGGTTTAAAAAATAAATAAAAAAAGCCCCGGGGAGGTGGCGGTCCCGGGGCTGCGGGAGGGCTCAGAGCCCTCCCGCACCATTAATGATAAAGCCCCGGGGGTGGCAGTCCCTGGGGCTTAGGGGCCCTTAGAGGCCCCCCATACATAAAATAACCCCCCCAGCATGCCCCCGGGACTTGGCCGACCCGGGGGCAAGTAGCATCGAGCGCGGGAGACCACGCTTTGATTTTTTTTCCGGCAGGATCCGCGCTCCCGGAGCGCATCCTGCCGATTTTTTTTTTTTAAAAAATGCTTTTTTTTGCCCAGGGGGTCCTTGTGGGACCCCCTGAGCAGGCCTAGGGGGTTAGGGTGTTTCTACCCTGCCCCCTTTGTGCGTTTTGCGCACTTGTTTCTTTTTTTTTTCTCGGCGGATCCGCGCACCCTAAGTGCATCCCACCGATTTTTTATTTTTTTTAAATGCTTTTTTCTGCCCAGGGGGTCCTTGTGGGACCCCCTGAGCAGACCTAGGGGTCAGGGTGTTTCTACCCTGCCCCCTTTTGCGCTTGCGCACTTGTTTCTGTCCCTTGGTTCTACCGAGGGATAAAATGGCTGCCAACACTTCCTGATTTGGAGTGTTGACAGCCAATTAGCATGCAGCTCGTGATCGGGAGGGTACGCGGATCCGACGCGCCCATAGATATATATGTGATTTTAATTGTGAATTTCTCAGGAACTACTGAACGGATTTACACCATTTTAGCAAAAGGCACCAGCCTGAACCAAGGGCTACCTTTTTGCCAAATTTGGGGTAATTCCGTTCAGCAGTTCGGTCTGTAGCTGCGACTAAAGGTTCCTATGGAAAAATGAATGGGGAAAACGCGTTTTGGGACCCCCCTTTTTTCTCGGCCCCCGCTTGACGTATCACCCCGAGACTTTCAGGGTAGGAGCGGACCGGAGCGCCCCAACAAGTTGGAAGCTTTCGCGAAGATTCATCAACCGGCGCCAACGTTATTGCAAATAGAATGTCGCGGATTTCCTATGGATAATAGGTCCTAACTATAACTATCTACTGGCGACCGCCAGTAGATAATATTTATATATATATATCCAAGTAGACTCCTTCTTACTTGGCCAGTCTCCTAGGACGACAAGAAAGAGCGCGGACCGCCGTGGTTCGTCAACTGCAGTTTATTCAAACTCACAAAGAAGTGCAGCAGCCATGACGCGTTTCGTCCCTCACAGGGGACTTGATCACATGATATATATGAACACAGTGCATGTAGTGTCTTCATGGCATGGAATGGCAGCACACCATGATGACAAGATGCCTATAAGTAATAAAACCAACATGTATTTATATATAGCCAGTAGTGGTGGGCACACTGAAAATATTGTTAATGGGATATTAAATGTACCAAATAGAAAGTGCATACCGCACAAGTGCCAGAAGTAGTCTAGGTGATTACTCAGGTGTGACATGTAATCCTGTTGCGACTGTAGCACAAAATGCCTCAAAGGGAGATGTACGGTCACCCTATGTCAGCAGTATCCGTCAAAGATTCAGATAGAAGAAACCTGCCCTGTCAAGATTCTAGCTTGCGCCAGGGGATGTCCTCATTAAGGCCAGTGATATGGGTGGCTAGACGGAAGACCCATTGTTTTGTTCCCTCCGGAACAGGGCCTGCTTGTCCCAGTGATTGCGTGATTCTAGGATGGTTCACTGTAGGTCATCAGGGGTATGATTATTGGAAGGGAAGTGTGTACTCACCTTGGTGGTACCTCATTTACACTGCACGTTACTTTACTGTGGTGTTCAGTGATCCTGATCTTCGCTGGTCTTGTCGTCAGGCCAACTTATCTAAGTGCGCAAGGGCAAGTAATGAGGTAAATGCAATTCTTCGTATTGCAGTTGTTATGTCCCCACTGCGTGCACATGTGTTAAGGATCTAGTATGATTTCTTTAGTAGTTTTTGTGAGATGGCATACCCCACATGAACCACACGGGTAGTGTCCTGAGGCTGGAGGAAGCTTCCAAAGGGGACGTTGTTATAACCTCAGAACCGGCCAGGGTCTCATGTGTATCAGCATGTCTCTCAGATTTTGTGTGCGTTTGAACGCAAAGCTTGGAAGATGGATGTTGAGGGAACGAGAGTGTAGGATGGGACAGTGTTTCTGTATAATTCTTTGTATACGGTTGGAGTTTGGAGTGAAAGTTTTGACACAAGTGATAATGTCATCATTGGACCTTGTTTTGGGTTCTAAGAGTGTGTTGGGTGATCATTTCTCCACCTCTTGTGTGCTAGATTTACAGTGCCGGGCGTGAAGGAAGTGACCCTTTTAGGGCCACCCGGGTCACTCTAGACCTCCACTAGCCTTCCTTCCAATGAAGAGTCGATGACGCAGTAGAGAATGCATATAGACTAGTTTATTCATAAGATACACTGCAGTGGAGTCCAGTCTGACCAGCCTCCTGTGATGGCTGACGAGGGACTGACTTTCACAAGCATGAAGGTAACAATTATACATTTCAGCATGAGCACAAGACACACCCACCCAGTAACTTTCCACAGAAGGCAGCAAGAAACAAAGGGCGCACACAAAGATGAGCTAAGAGTCTGAGACCGGGCACACACTATCTCTCTAGCAAGGTCATTCTGTCTGTGCCTGCAGCTGAGCCAGTGGGAGCAGTCTTCCATCTCATGGGAAAGGTATGCAGAATTACAAAACAATGCATTCATTAGTACAGCGAGGCCCAGTGTTGAGAGACACAGAGAATTCAGCACGGCTACTACTTGCAGAGCCAGAGAGCAATTCATTGTGAGCATGGCCTGGAATTGGCAGCTAAATATGAAATGGAGCCGCAAAGGCTAACTTAAGCATCATTATGTACGGTAGCACAGATCAGACTTTTCATTTAATTCCAACAGACCCTCCTTTTAGCCTTAGCTAAGCCATTTCATACTAGGGAGGGGAAACATCTCTAGTCACATGATCAATATATGAAATGTTCAAATGCTCGCTATTAAGCAGGGAAACTATAAGAGACATGTTGACCTAAAAAGTATCTACATCAACGCTTATCAACCCTTCGATCTCTTTCTGAAGCATGATCTTAGCATTTGTATTTCATGGATATCCTTTGCTTAGAAGTCAATGTGCTTATGCAGCAGGCACAACAAGCTGGGAGACAGTGCATACAAGGGTCCATTTTTCGTGTAACATACATTTAGATTGTAGCTGATGAAATGTGCGATACGTAGATGGGGCAACAAATACAGTGGGAAAAAGGAAAGAGAGGCAACATTTGTCAGACCATTCCCTCATAGGCAAAACATGAATGTGAAAGTAAACATTATGAAGTAAGATCCAAGGCAGACTTGTTATCAAGCAAGCTATAAGTGAAGTCACATGTGCTCCTACCCATCTTAGTCCCCCTCGCCCCCTGTATAGAAAACAAAGTGCCATATTAGCTACCATTACAGACATCTGCCCAATGTACACATTCATTTTCAGGGCGGAAATCAATAAATGTCATATCTGGAACAGGAAAAAAAAAGGAATTGAATGTGCACCAATCAAAACTATTGAATTATCAGCGGGCTGCAAAGAGCTGTTCTTCTTCAATAATGGAACGACTAAAAGGATACATGGTAATTGGGAGGGAAATGCAATACTATGGAATTGGTAACCAGGGAACAAAAGGATGGGCAAAACTCTTCTTTCCAGTGTCCTTCAGAGAGCCGTCACTGGCAGGCTCCTATTGTTCATTTGGCGTAGGCGCTGTTGAGCACCGGCGGTGGAGCTACTCGTCTAGCTCGGATCCAAATCCCACGTTGCAGGGCAAGGTATTTCTTTCTTTAGAATCACAGTCCATTTGCCCCGTTCATCGACTATCCAGATAATGCATCAATCGTCCTTTCCCTAAACTATCGTTGGTACCACGGGCAGGGTACATACATCCTATTCTTCAGCAATACAGTCCATCCCTACTAATCTAACTTTCCCTTTTTGTGCACTGTTCCTCCTGCGGGGGCGCAAATTGTACCTCAACACTCCGGACACAGAGGGGTCAGGAAAAAAAGGTGGGGGGGGTCAAACTCAAGGGGACCAAGGGGCAGAAGCTCAAATACAGGCGAGCCCACTGGCTGGGGCTCAATAGGCTGGGACTCAAGCACAGGTAGACCAACAAGCTGGGGCTCCTGGATAGCCCCTCTTTCTTTCTTTTCATTTGGCGGTCCTGCCTCGTCCAGCACTTCTTTGCTCTACAGCTCCACCTCCATCTTATTGGATGGTCCATAACGAGCAGCCAGGCTGTGCATCGCGTCCGGGGCCCTCTGAGGTGACTGCAGGGCATCCCGGACCTATTAGTGAATAAAATGCAAACTTTCAGTTAACTGCCAAGGATAAAGCTTTATATACTTTTTTTTATTTCAATCAGGACATCCTTTAAATTACTATATCTATCCATTCCTATATTATTCATCTGAAGAACATCAGATAGGGAAAATGTGTGGTGCAAAATTACCAGGGGCATACAGGTACCCTTCCTAGTATTGTGCGTCATGCGCATCATACAGTACACGAGTTGGGCAATGTCTCCTCATAACCACGGGGAATACATGTGCATCTGGCAACATTCTTTTTCCTTCCCTGGCCTATCAATACACCATCCCTTGTCCTTTCAATAGTGCTATACTTTCTATTCAAACATCATGACTTCTGGTACCTTTTCAGCAGGGTCTATTACAAACATTCTTTTCATTTTCAGTCTAATCATTTTCCTTAGTTGTCTGATCTGCAAACATTATCCCTTCCCACATCATCTGTTATTTACCCGTGGGTACTACACTTACTTACAATTCACAACCCAGTTACTCAGGCTAACTAAGAAGGTACTTGTGATGTCTCTGCGACTATATGTAGTGTTGCGATAACATGAGCAATAGTGGCGGTGCCACCTGGGAATTTAAACAAGAGCCATCAACCTATAGTTCCCCTTAAAAATCAGATAAGGGAACATCAGTCCAGTCTACCCGTCCTTTCATCTCCTTTTCAATTCCAATTCCACAATTTACAGAAAGGAGAGGCAGTAACAAGGCTGGCTTCAAGGTGACACACTTTTAATCATGACATTTTTTCGAACAGTGCTATTTTATAGCCTGTTAGACGTGCACTGGTGAGGTGCTGTGTCTCTATTTATTCAAGTGCAAAAACAAGTTGATGGACAGAATGCAGAACAATGTCATACATTCACCCCAGTACAGAGATCTGGGCCTAAATCCATCGTTTGTTTGCTCACCATGCCATTCCAGTTTGAACCCAGCCATATGCAAATCAGTCTTGACCCTATGCCTCATGGGAACAGTCCAGCCCGAACTGCCAAGCCAGGTCCTCCCTGGACTGGAAACAAGCATCCTAGGACCGGTTTTGGGGTTTCACCCCTCTTCAGCCAGGATAGCTTGATTCCAGTGCCATGGAGAGCACGGGACCCACGTCTGGGCATACCCATCACACTCAGGGTGACAAATGCAAAAACAAGTTGATGGACAGAATGCAGAACAATGTCATACATTCACCCCAGTACAGAGATCTGGGCCTAAATCCATCGTTTTTTTGCTCACCATGCCATTCCAGTTTGAACCCAGCCATATGCAAATCAGTCTTGACCCTGTGCCTCATGGGAACAGTCCAGCCCGAACTGCCAAGCCAGGTCCTCCCTGGACTGGAAACAAGCATCCTAGGACCGGTTTCGGGTTTTCACCCCTCTTCAGCCAGGATAGCTTGATTCCAGTGGCATGGAGAGCACAGGACCCACGTCTGGGCATACCCATCCCACTCAGGGTGACAAATGCAAAAACAAGTTGATGGACAGAATGCAGAACAAAGAATGATGATGGATTAAACCCAGATCAGTTGACTGGGGGTGAGTGTTTGATTTGCTCTAACGCTCCGTCCATCATCCCCTTTGGTATCTATTTATTCAAGGGCATGTGCACAGCATGGTGTACCATGACTGTATGATCAGTGGCTAAAACGATCCCAATCGGGAGACGGCCACCGTCATGACCGTTCCTAGACAGCTCGGGAGGGCTCTTGTGGTAGCGTCAAAGACAGAAAGCGCACAACAAGCCATCTTGTGTACTTACAACACAAAACAGCACACTACAATATATGTACCAAGCACAGAAGCCAAAGAAAAAACACAGTTTGTTAGTTACCCAAAAGACTGTTGCAGGCATTCAGGGCAAAGGCTCATGCACCCCATGCACCTCATTTAATGTGTTAGTTCGCCAAGGAGCTAATCTCCTATCCCCCCTTCGGCAGTAGGTGACCTAAGCAGGTGACCTCCTGTCGACAATACTTACCCCTTTTTAAAAGCATACTCCCTGGCCATTCAAAGCTAAATGCTATGGTACCTTTGTCCATACAGGGACCCCTCCTTCCAGTCAGGGTAAGGGGATACACACTTTAGATAGTCTCCTGCTCACCCCCTTTGTAGCTTGGCACGAGCAGACAGACTTATCCCAAAGGCAATGTGTAAAGTACTTGCACCAACACTCACAGCAGTACAGCAAAAACACCACAAAAGGACACCACACCAAATGCACATCCTCTGTCTCTGTCACACTGCAACCAGATAATCAATCCACAATCAGGCAGAGGCACACATAAATGTTGAACAAGAAAATATCCACTTTCTAAAAGTGCTAATCTCAAACACAGACTTAAAAACCATCCTTACTAAAAGATGTATTATCAAATTCTGGGTTCAGGGGTACCATTATTCCTATTTTCTATCTTTTCCCTATGAAAGATATACTCGTAAAATGTTACAAAACATCCCCCATTCCATCCTATCGGCAAGATAGCCCTTCAATAGTGAAAAACAAAACTGGCAGCATTTCACCACCAGGACACACCACACACACCAGCACACATCCCACCCCTCACACACACCGCACCCCTCCCGGGGGGGGGTACCCTGGGCCCACCATAGGGGTGCCCTATGTACAAACTGCTTGCAGGCACTGCGGTGGCAGGCCCGAGATGTCTTTTCCGGGCCACTCATGTGGGCGGCACAATCAGTGCCGCAAGCCCACTAGTAGCAATTGATTTACCAGCCCTTGCACACTCAGTGCACTTTACCAGGGATCTACTGGTAAAACAAATATGCCAATTAGAGAGAACCAAGCACAATATCAATTTATACAGAGAGCACTTGCACTGTGACACTGATCAACAGTGGCAAGTGCCCAAAGCATCTAAGCCAACAAAACGAAATCCAGCACCGCATCAAAAACATAGGAGGTAGAGGCAAAAAGTCAGAATCCGAACAAAGACCTATTATGGAAATAAATAGTACCACCAAAGAATGTATTGTAGATCAGTGATAGGAAAAATATTGAACAGCAGAAAGAACCATTAGCAGAAGCATAGCAATGGCTAAAAAAGCAGGATATTGGAAAACCACATTTTCATGAACTGCACACTAATCAGTCACAGATTATAAACACAATCAAAATAATAGGGCCATTACTATTTAACAGTTGTCTCCTCACCAACACCCTTCTCAACCAAATCCTGTATCATACACAACAAGGCTCGCTGCCCCTCCCATTGTATCCGACAATAAGGGATACAAGGCAAGATAGCATTGTCTATAGCTGAGATCAAAACCTGGGATATCTGTAACAATCCCACCTCTGCATCACCCGTTGCCCATAAAGTGAATGGCTCACCTGCAAAAACTCAAGGGGGGGCCAAACACTATGTACTGCTTACATTAAGACCCAGCATCAGACATTTCACCTGCCGAAAGGCAATAATAGTAAGATACCAAACCCATCACCGTCTCACCGCAATTAGACATGAGTGCAAACAGAAAACCCACGATAAAAAGGACCAATAATCAGAGCAAAAGGGTGCAAAACATGTGCTACAACTAATACCTCTGAAACACCCACCAAAACACTCATAACACTGTGCTATGTTGAATACGTAACAGAAAGAGGCACTGTAGACCAAATTCTTCCAAATGCCTACAACCAAGTCACTATTGCAAAAAACACAGTAAAAACGAATCTGCAAACAAACAATCAAATTCCCTTTTCAAGACACAAATCCTGCCCACTATAATCTAGACACACCTTCACTCTCACCTCTTCCCCTGGCGACAAGCCTTTAACTTACTGTATCCAAATACATGACAATGCAGCCTAACAACATAATGGCCACAGGTGGCAGAGACAAAGAAAGAGCAAGATGTGCCATAGTCAACGCAGCCTGAGCGACATATCAGGAGAAGAAACAGCAAAAATAGAAAGAATAGCCAAATTTTTAAAGCAAGAAAATCAGAGGGTAATATGTCAACTGTCATTTATGAAAACAATGCTACAGCTGTCTCTTGTTGGGCCATGTTAGACTGTACATCCTCATCAAGAATCTGATATTTAACATTATCTGGTGTACAGTAATCTGTGCTTTTTGATTCACAAAACAAATCTTTTCCTGTCAGGCCTAAGTCACAAACAACACATTGGTAACCTTTCTCAAATGAAACTACTGTTGCTGCAACCCTCTCTAAAACTGACTTTGTAATTTCTCTTTTAAAACTCCTTCAACTTTGATATTCTTACCTTTCTATCTAAAAAGAATTCAAATTTGCCCTGAACAACTTATTCAAATTTATTTTAGCATTCTCCATATTTCGAAGGAGCATCTGAGCTTGAAAAACTCCTGAGCACCCTTTATTTCTGCTCGTGAAACAACATATTGTAACTCACTGTCATTCCCTGCAAACAACTTTTCCTGAACAAACTCCCCCTTTACCATCATATATATATATTTATTTTTATCCGTCTGTCTTTCACGCTCATTTCCTTCTTTTCTCACCTCTCTGTCTGCTGCTCTGCATTTCCCACTGAAACAGGCCAAATAAGCCCCTCCTTTTCATTCTGCAGATGAGGCTGTGTATTTCTGCCAGCGAGAGAAATTCCATTCTTATCTCAAGGCCAAAGGCCACAGTAAGCCTGCCAAACCAAACGGAATCACGAACTGTGTGTTTCAACTTTGAAAATCCTTTTCATTCAGCATAAAGACATGCTGCCTGGAATGCTTCAAACACCTTTTCCAAATTAAATACATGTTCTATTGTAAAGTCAAATCCAAATTAAGCACACTCACTCAAATCAATCATGAATTAATTACTTGAGCATTCCTTACACTTCCCATCAGACTAAAAATACATCAGCATCTGAGCAGGGCTCATTCATTACCTTCACTCTTCATGCACCAAATTTCTACGTGCCACTCCCAGAATGCAGTCTATGTCTGAGACTCAAAGCAGCTTTTTGTCCTCCAGCAATGCCTACATTCCTTTCCATCCTTTTTCGCCTCTGTTAACCTCCTTCAGCCATGTTCAAAATGAAATCTAACATAGACTGCCTCCTCTTCCTATGTAAAAAACAAACATAGATTTATTACTATTATTTGCGCCGGCTGATCTTCTTCCAATCATGCATCTGCAGAACAACAATGACAACAAGAAACTCATTCCAGGCATTTTCAAAAAGGAGCCAAATTCATTATTTTGCCAGGCAAAGCAATTGCAAGTACTTTTTTTTTCAAAAGACAGTCCTCAGACCGTGTCAAACAAAGGAAACCACAAGTCAGCCCTCAGACTGCACCAAGACAAGACAGTCCGCAGACTGCACCAAAACAAGATAGGGTCTAGCCCCAGGCCTTTTCAGGAATATGCCAAATTACCAGGTGGCCTGGCGGAACGTTTAAAAACGCTCCATATTACAAGGGTCCACAGACCCACCAAGTTAACCAAGACGGCGCTGCACTTATCAAGAATCAAGATGAGCTCACCTGGTGCACACAGGTCAAACAAAATTATTATCCACTGCCGACTCTTCAGACCAAAACGGTCAGATCCAAGGGTTTTGCCTTTTCAGGACTCCAGCCGAGACGACCACTAGACATGGAGCTGCCTGATCAGACAGGCGGGCAGCTGCGAGAACCAGGCTCGATCGTGTGGTGTACCCTGATCCGCCCAGACGCAACCCCGACCTCTACAACCCGTCTACGGGCGAGATGGGTCACCTGATGGAGTCCCTATTCGGGCACCAACTGAAGGAAGTGACCCTTTTAGGGCCACTCGGGTCACTCTAGACCTCCACTAGCCTTCCATCCAATGAATAGTCGATGACGGAGTAGAGAATGCATATAGACTAGTTAATTCATAAGATACACTGCAGTGGAGTCCAGTCTGACCAGCCTCCTGTGATAGCTGACGAGGGACTGACTTTCACAAGCATAAAGGTAACAATTATACATTTCAGCATGAGCACAAGACACACCCACCCAGTAACTTTCCACTGAAGGCAGCAAGAAACAAAGGGGGCACACAAAGATGAGCTAAGAGTCTGATACCGGGCACACACTATCTCTCTAGCAAGGTCATTCTGTCTGTGCCTGCAGCTGAGCCAGTGGGAGCAGGCTTCCATCTCATGGGAAAGGTATGCAGAAGTACAAAACAATGTATTCATTAGTACAGCGAGGCACAGTGTTGAGAGACACAGAAAATTCAGTACGGCTACTACTTGCAGAGCCAGAGAGCAATTAATTGTGAGCATGGCCTAGAATTGGCGGCTAAATATGAAATGGCGCAGCAAAGGCTAACTTAAGCATCATTATGTATGGTAGCACAGATCAGACTTTTCATTTAATTCCAACAGGGGATAGTTACGGGCTCTTTGTTTGGTGCTACGTTCAGTGGCCTGCAGGTTGTAATCATTGACATTGCTGCAATTCCATCTGAGATGTAGAAATTGCCCAAAAGGGAGGTTGTCCTGAAGGGCCTTGGGATAGTGGCTATTGTATAAGGAGTAGACTATTGCACTCTGAAGTCTTCTTGAAGGTGATAGTCGATAGTGTGCTACTGTTTAGAGAGATCTGGAGGTCCTGTATTAGAAGTTGTCTGTCCGATATTGTTTTAGGGAACCTAAGGTAAGGATTGATCAAGTTGATCCGGTATAGAATTCATGACAGGTGTCAATGTTACCCTGCATAGAATGATGATGTTGTCTATATAGCAATACCATAGTAAGATGGTTGTGTTACCAAAAATATGCTCCCTCTCAAAGTACAGGCAGGCTAGGCTTAGTGTGAAGGGACTTCCCATGAAAGTACCATGTATCTGGTGGTAAGGTTGGTCCACAAACTGAAAGAAGTTTTCTTTGAGTGCACTGATCGTGTACTCAATGATAAAGCACACAGGTTTGGCTGAGGTCCAGGTCTTGGGTAGGAGGTTGTTTCTCCAACTTCGATGGTGGCATCTTGTGCAATGTTGGAATACAGTGTAACCAGAAGTCGATATTATTAATGTGGTTTGCTTCATCAATCAGGTTAAGGATGTCCCTGGTGTCCTTGAGGAAGTATGGAGTCTTCATCACGAGTGGTTGAAGAAAATGATTGCAGAATTTGCTTAGTGGTTCCAATAGGGATCCAATCCCTGACAGTATTGGTCTGCTGTGGGGGGTGGGGGTAACTCCTTTATGTATCTTTGGCAAGATGTAAAAGTATGGTGTTTTAGGGGACGAGTTGACCAGGAACCTTGCCTGTTCTTTGTAACCCATCCTTGGGTTGCAACTGCCGTGACCAATATCTGGATCCTAGTGGTGAATCTCTCCGTGCTGATTGGGTGGTAGTATCTATTATCCGTCAGTTGTTGTAGGCACTCGTTATTACAGTCGGGGTGGCCATAACCATGATGGCACCACCCTTGTCTGCATGCTCTATAATGATGGCCGCATCATTGGCTAATCCCCTCATTGCATCCAATTCTATTTTTGACATGTATAGAAGGGTGTGGGGTGGTTTGACTCCTCTACCTCTTTGAGAACAGCTTGCTCAAAGGTAAGTACTTAATGGGGAGTCGACCCAGCTTTTGGAGTGAATGTGGAAGGCTTTTTGAATCCTGAATCACAAGTTTCTAGAATAGTCTTACCCTGGAAAAAGGTCCAGAGTCTGATTTTCTGAAAGAAATTGAGGCGCTCACTTACAAGATGGAACCTTTCCTCTCGAAGAGTCATGATGAAACCTGAACCCTTTTGAAGGACGTCGTTTTCATCTGGTGTGATAACTATGGGCGACAGGTTAACCACTTTTTTTATTTGGTAGTCTGCACTAAGTCTGAAGTGTTTTACCTGCCAAGTGACAAGGGGGTTGAGCAGTCCTTTGTATGGGGACAGAGCATAGCCTATTCAGTGTACGTGTGAGGCTGCACCCATCTCCTCCCTCCCATCCTGCCCAGGATGGCCCATCAGTCACACCTAAGCTCCCTTTGCGTGTGGCTGTCTAGAGAGATGAACAAACCCAAGTTGTCACCCATCCCAGTGGGTACTGGAGAAGGCTCACAGGGCTAAGAGTAGAAACATGCCGTCTTTCTAAAAGTTTACAGCCACTTTGACTTGCCATTTAAAACCACTTGCCAAGCCTTAAATTCCCCCTTTATTACACATATGTCACCCCTAAGGTAGGCCCTAGGGTGGACAGTCAAAATATCGATTTTGAAATGTCGAAGCACAGTTATATCGAGTTTTAAATATCGTAGGGACAAAATATCGAAGTCAAGAATATCTACAGCCAGAATATCGAGTTAAGGTAAGAAATATCGATGTTGCAAATATCGATGTTAGTAATATCGATAGTTAAATTATCGATGTTATTAATATTGATATTTATATGAGTGTTATGTATTTTAGTATGCATTTAATATGTATGTGTTCTATATTTTTTGTTAAGTATTGTACTGTTTTTTTAAATATATGTATACATTTTTTAGAAATTAGCAATTTTTTTAAAAGTAAATTTTGCGTTTTAGTACCGTAGTGGGTTGTGGGTTTATAGGGGAATAGGGTGGGAAGTAATTTAATTATAGTAAATTAAATAATAATTTTTAGGAATTATTAATTTATTTTAATTACATTTTGTGTTTTATTTCTGTAGCGGGTTGTGGGTTTATAGGGGAATAGAGTGGGAAGTAATTCAATTTTAATTAAGAAATTATAAATTTTTAATTCTTGTTATTAATAATTAATTTATTGTTAAATAATTATTAATTGGTAATTAATTATTATTAATTGATAATTATTTTATTTGTATTAATTTATTATTGGAGTGGGTTGTGTGTTTTTAGGGGAATAGGGTGGTAAGCAAATTATTTTTAATTAAGTAATTAATTAAGAAAAATTGAGTATTGATAATTAATTTTTTTGTTAATTAATTATTAATTGGTTATTATTTTTTAATTGATTAATTTATCATTATATTAATTATAATTACAAAATAAATTTCATTGTTAATTAATTTATTGTTAATTAATTATTAATTGGTAATGAATTTTTAAAAATTCATTAATTGATAATTAAATTAATTATGTTAATTTTTATGTGTAGCGGGTTGTGGGTTTATAGAGGAATAGGGTGGGAAGTAATTTGATTAAAATTAATTAATTAATATTTTTTTATTTATTGTTATTGGTAATTAATTTATTGTTAATTAATTATTAAGTGGTAATTAATTTTTATTAGTTGATTAATTTATAATTATATTAATTATAATTAATTTATTATTATGTTTTATTTATTGTTATTGTTAATTAATTTATTGTTAATTTATTATTAATTGGTAATTAATTTTTATTAATTGATTAATTGATAATTAAATTAATTGTGTTCTTTCTTATGTGTAGTGGGTTGTGTGTTTATGGGGGAATAGGGTGGGAAGTAATTTAATGTTATTTAAGTAAATATTAATTTGATTTTATTGGTATTTATTATTAATTTTTTAGTTAATTAATTATTAATATGTTATTTATTTTACAAAAATTATTTAATTAATAAGTATGTTAGTTTAACCCTTACGCTATCCAACACTTTCCCTACTGTTGCACTCACTGGAGTGGGAATAGTAATTTTTACCCCTACGCTATCCAACACTTTCCCTACTGTTGCACTCCCTGGAGTGGGAATAGTAATTTTAACCCCTACGCTATCCAATACCTTCCCTACTGTTGCACTCACTGGAGTGGGAATAGTAATTTTTACCTCTACGCTATCCAACACTTTCCCTACTGTTGCATTCACTGGAGTGGGAATAGTAATTTTTACCCCTATGCTAATTAACACTTTCCCTACTGTTGCACTCACTGGAGTGGGAATAGTAATTTTAACCCCTACGCTATCCAACACTTTCCCTACTGTTGCACTCCCTGGAGTGGGAATAGTAATTTTAACCCCTACGCTATCCAACACTTTCCCTACTGTTGCACTCCCTGGAGTGGGAATAGTAATTTGTACCCCTACGCTATCCAACACTTTCCCTATGTTGCACTCATAGGAGTGGGAATAGTAATTTTAACCCCTACGCTATCCAACACTTTCCCTACTGTTGCACTCACTGGAGTGGGAATAGTAATTTTTACCCCTACGCTATCCAACACTTTCCCTACAGTTGCACTCACTGGAGTGGGAATAGTAATTTTTACCCCTACGCTATCCAACACTTTCCCTACTGTTGCACTCACTGGGGTGGGAATAGTAATTTTTACCCCTACGCTATCCAACATTTTTCCTACTGTTGCACTGTTTGGAGTTGGAATAGTAATTTATTTCCCTCCGCTATCCAATATTTTTTTTTTGTATTGTTATACTTAATGTTGTGTATAATTTATTTTACAAAATTAAAAATATTGTAATTTTTTAATTTGTTAAATATATTTTTAAATGTTGTAATAATAATATGTTTGTATGTGTATGTCTGTATTTATAATTTATAAAATATTTTTAACAATTTATAAGTTATTAAAATAATTATTTATGAATATTATTAAGTAAGTATATATATTATATTTTATATGTATATGTTTAATTTATTTTAACATTATATGTATCAGTTTTCATTTTTAAAAATTTTAAAATAATTTTAACTATGTTTCTTTTAATTATATGTATTATTTACTTTATTTTAGATTATTTTTTTAACATTTAAAAAAACGTTATTTTTACAACGATATTTTTGACATCGACATTTAATTTTCGATATTTTTGTACTTACCATGATGTAGATAGGATGTCGATATTCTTGACTTCGATATTTTTGTCACGATATTTTTGTACCTCGATATTTTTGAGGTCGATATTTTGTCAGTGATTCAGGCCCTAGGGAGCCCTAACGGCAGGGTACTGTGTAACTAAAAGGTAGATATGTACTTTTATATTTTTCATGTCCTGGAAGTGACAAACAGCTAAATTCGTTTTTTACTAAAGTGAGGCCTACTCCTCTCATAGACTAACACTGGGAATTCCTTAAAACACTTTTAATCTGTAATTCCTGATTAGGAAGGAGTAACTGCATCACGTTGCATCTCTCTGGAATGGTAATGATAAATCCCTTTACTGGTAAAGTTGCATTTAATATTACTGTTTTAGAAATGCCACTTTTAGAAAATGGAACTTTTTCTGCTCTTACTGTTCTGTGTGCCTTGCAGCCTGTCTCCAATACATGTATGGGATGGGTGACAGCTGCACTTTGTGCATTTATTTATTTATTTATTTATTCATAAAGTTTTATATAGCGCGAACATGATCCCGAAGGATATCAGAGCGCTTTACAATTGGAGGGAAAGGAAGGTAACAATTGCAGTACATGCATCAAAAAGGAATACCAACCCAAAACACATTTCAAATAGGCATACCAAACAAAAAGGTTACAGTCGAAAGGAGTCAACAGAGAATAAGATAATAACTGGTACATAGCGAACTGGGAGGGGAGCAAATGATTAGTAAAGAAGAATAACAACCAGCGCAGGGCTTAGGGTGTAAGTCCAATGCATTAAAGAAGATGATCCGAAACCCTTTTAAGGTAAGAACTTGTTCATGAGGAATCTTTTTACTTCCAATTTGAAGGCAAAATTGGAGGAGATTGTGCGTATTTCCGTGGAGAGAGTTCCAGATCTTCGGCGCAGAACCGGAGAAAGCTCGGTGACATGTTCTCTTTTGCGAAAGATCTGTGGTTTCAGGAGGAGAGAGTTAGCACTCCTAGAAGGTTTACCCCCTCCGGATAATTCTAGCTTTTGCGCTAGATAACTTGGGGTTTTGAAATGGAGGGCTTTGTGAGACAGGCAGGCAATCTTTAGTTATATTCTTGCTTCATAGGGTAACCAATTTAGGGATTTTAAGATTGGAGAGATGTGTGCATTTCTTTTGGTACCCATAACCAATCTGGCCGCAGCATTCAGTGAGGCCCTTAGTGGGGCCAAGGTATAGTTGGGGAGGCCACAGAGCGTAGCACTGCCATAGTCTAGCCCAGGCAAAACAAGCGCTTGGACCACTTGCTTGAAGTCAGCTTGTGGGAGGAAAGGTTTGAGATTCCTGAGTATCCTCATCAGGTGATTAGCTCCCTTGCACACATTGCTAATATGAGTCTTCATATTCAGATGCTTGTCCAGGGTGAGTCCAAGAGATTTGGCTGAGTCAGTAATGAGGGGGGAGCAGTTGAAGGCAGTGAGGTGGTTCATCCAAAGGTCTAACTTGGGGATGTGATTCGGAGGAGAAATGAGAAGGAATTCTGTTTTGGAGGTGTTGAGCAGGAGGTGGTTCTCAGTTAACTAGTTTTGAGTATTTATTAGGGTAGTGTTGAGTGATATGAGGTTTTCCGGGGAGGAGATTTTCAGATAAAGTTGCGTATCATCTGCATACATATGGAAGAGAATGTCCGTGGAATTTAGGGGCCCATTACGATACCCGGCGTAAATAAATCCGCCAGGCATGGAAGCGGCAAAAATCCGCCCGCACACACCGCCTGAACACCGACCACGCCATTACGATTACACAAACCGAAAACCGCCATCGGCGGAAAAATCACACAAAATACCGCCCGCCATCGTCCGAGTCGGAGTCAAACCGCCCGCCACGGACGGAAACACGCACGACAACACAAAACCGCCCGCCCACACGGCCGACACACCGCACGTGAAATCACGATCGCACCGCCATGAGCGCGGAAAACCACAAATATACCGCCCGCCAGCGCAAACAACGCCGATGAGAATCGACACGGCAGAAGCCATGGCGCCAACGTACCTGCACAGAAACCATCCGCACACAAAACCAATAGCACACAACATGGCCAACAAGTCCACACAGCAAGGCACGCACAAATACACAAGCACAGTACACATCCCGAAAACACCCCCCGGACAAACAAAAAATACAAAGGCCAGAACCCCAGACACAACACACCTGAAAACAACAGACCATGAGGACACACCCACATAGGTGAGTACAAAAGCAGCACTCCCACAGACCACAACCCCTTGCTACATTGCAGACCAGAGAGGAGAGGAGAGGACACAGTGACACAGCAAGGACAGCAGCACACCACAGAAACGCACACATCACTACCACCACCACCACCACCACCACCAAACACCACCACCACCACCACCACCACCACCACCACCACCACACCCCCGGCACCACAAACCCCTGCACATTACACAACACACACCGCACCAGCACCACAAACACCATGGCACCACAAAGGATGCCCAAGTTCACGCCCATGGAGCTGACGGTCATGGTCGACGAGATCATCAAGGTGTACCCACAAATCTATGGGAACATGGTCCGGCACACACCACTAGCCACCAGAAACAGAATGTGGAACCGGATCGTAGACCAGGTCAATGCAGTCGGGACCCTGCCCAGGAACAGAGTAGAAATTAACAAACGTTGGAATGACGTAAAGAGCCTGGTCAAGAAGAAGGAGGGCAAAAACAGAGAGCTGGCTGCCGTCACTGGCGGAGGGAATCCCGCGCTCTTTAAGACCTTCAAAGCGTGGGAGGAGAAGGTGCGAGTCGTAATCCATCCGGAGATCCTCGCCGGATTAGCAGGGGGAGTGGAGGCTGGTAAGTACAAACTAATGTATACCAGCACACCGCTATGTACTCACATGCGCAACTACCATGCCACAGCTCCCAGGGACAAACACCCCCATGTCCAGCACACAATACACAACACATCACACACACATGCAACAGACACTACCACACACAGCCCAAACCGAACAACTGTAAGATGCGTGGGGACATGTGTACACTAAGCCAGCCACGTAACCACCAACAGGTCCCCAAATATGCCAGAAGCGCCACAACGAGCACCCACCACACCCATGTGTCCGCCACAGCTGCACTAACCGACAAGTAACAGGTAAGTGGCAGGAACACAAAGTGCAGTGGGTGGGACGGTGGACAGCCCAAGTACAACACACACCAGGCCCCAGTCCCACAGCACAGCAAGGAGGAGCATCCCCCACACCCCACAGCCACGTGTCAGCCACCGCAGTGCACAACGACAGCCGAAAGGCAGACATCACGGTCCACAGCAATCGGTGTCAGTGGGTGTCCAGCCACCCCCACGACCCACAACACCCCCCCACCCCCACAGACCTGCAACATGGAGCACCCCCGCTTAGAGCCATGTGGCATCCAGTACAGTGCACGCACGAACAACTTGCAGGTGGGAAACTGGACAGGGCTGGATTACTGGAGGCATGAGGACCATAACACGACCAACACATGGGACATGTCACGTAGCAGACGAACACGCAGCACCGCCCACCGTCACGAACAAGTGAACAATGTGCACACGGACATGAACAACAGACTCACACCCCACATGACCCATCACAGACATAGCAACACCCAAGGAGCCACGTCTGCATGCACAAGCCACACTGAATATAGTCCCACACGGCAGCCACTGTGCAACTCATCACACACAACCGAAACACCATTGAAGTCCTGTCCATGTAGCCCCTACTGCCTGTCAACCACACACCCCACAACTACGCCTATGTAAGACAAACAACACTAGACGCAACAGAGCGGAACAACAGAAATGCACACGAACACCACTGAACCCATCAAACTCACAGACACACCATGCACATACAACATACCATCCATCCCATCCGTCAACCCCAGTCTCATGAAAGGCATGTCATCCGCACAGCTGCCACACATACAGCAGTCACGCTAAGACACATGCCCAAGACCAACCATGTGCCAGAAGTCAATTAAGCGCACGACACACTGTGAGCAACAACACACAACATGGGCCACACCCCCGAGCACTGCAGTGATGCACATGGCACAGGGCAGCACGCACACCAAGGAGATGGGACAACTGCAATACGTTGGCTGGCACACAACTATAACTCACTCATAACGATGCGTCCAATGCCATGTCCAGTAATCACAACAGACAGCAAATATGCAGGCCATGTCAAGCATGCACACACCTCAAACCATGCACTGTCATGCTGCCACAACACATGTCACGTTCGGCACCCATGGCTCACAGCATGTACCCCAAAAGCATATCCCCTCCCAAATGCGAATCTGGGGCATGGCCCCCATGTTGCCATATGCGTTCCTAAGCGTTCCATTTGAACCCCAAAAGCATATCCCCTCCCAAATGCGAATCTGGGGCATGGCCCCCATGTTGCCATATGCGTTCCTAAGCGTTCCATTTGAACCCCAAAAGCATATCCCCTCCCAAATGCGAATCTGGGGCATGGCCCCCATGTTGCCATATGCGTTCCTAAGCGTTCCATTTGAACCCCAAAAGCATATCCCCTCCCAAATGCGAATCTGGGGCATGGCCCCCATGTTGCCATATGCGTTCCTAAGCGTTCCATTTGAACCCCAAAAGCATATCCCCTCCCAAATGCGAATCTGGGGCATGGCCCCCATGTTGCCATATGCGTTCCTAAGCTGTTCCATTTGAACCCCAGAAGCATATCCCCTCCCAAATGCGAATCTGGGGCATGGCCCCCATGTTGCCATATGCGTTCCTAAGCGTTCCATATGAACCCCAAAAGCAAAGTACAAACCAGACCCAGGATGGGCCAGGAGCCCGCATACACCAGAGTCACAATGAGTAGGGGCACAGCAACACACCCATCGGCATGGCCAATCCGTCCCATGCCACATGTGCACAGCACACAGTCCCATTGCCTAGCACACACAACTACAGATGCCACAGCCACACACTCGCCTCCGGGAAACCCATGTACGAGATTGCACGAACTGCCAATGTCAGACGACAAATACATACTTCGCCAGGTGCAACACAATAACAAATCTCATTCTCTCCACAGGTGACGAACTGCCGGATGCTGGGGATGGAGACAGCAGCCAGCACAGCCAGCCCACAAGCCCCCAACGAGGACACACGGATCTGGAGGATCTGTCCTCCTCTTCGGACACGGACCACCAAGCAGGCCCATCTGGCGTGGCAGGGCCCAGCCGCTCCCCAGGACCCCTCCTACCCACCAACCCATCATCCAGGGATGCTGAACAGTCCCAGCCCCCTGCTGCCACTGTCGTTGCGGCCACACCCACGGTCATTGCGGCCACTACCACTGCCGCAACCGCCACCATCGCCGCACCGACCACCACCGCCACCACCACCACCACGTCTTCGCTGGCACCAGCCCCAGCGCAGGTGGTGGCCCGGCCGACTGGATCCACCCTGGGAGCCACAGCGAGGACCGTGGTGTGCAATGTGGCTAGTGGGCAGGCCGGTGGTAGCACGACTGGTAGGAGGAGCAGGGTCAGGGAAACGCCAGCCTCCCTGGGAGCCATGCCCTGCCTCAAATGGCCAGAGTCCTTGGGGCCTATGAAGAGGCCCAAGGACAATGGGCCAGGTCTGCTACAGACACGCGGGAGGTGCTGGGGGTGCTGAGGTCCATGGACGCCCATATGGGCCAATTCGTGTCCCGTATGGACCAACTCCGTGGACCTCATGGGCCAGCTGGTGGTGGCGGTGGGGTCACAGGCAAGGCCAGCAACACCACCTCCGCCACCACCTGCTAGGGCGCAGGGTCGGGCAGCAGTGTCCACTTCCCCTGCGTCCACAGCCAGTGAGCACACCTCACCCACCACCAGCAGGTCGCCACCACACACCCCCTCCCAAACGTGGAAGGGGCCGTCCGAAGAGGAAACAGATCTCCCGGGAGGACTTCGCACGCTCCAGTCGCAAGTGAGGCAGCCAGCCAGCCTTCCGCCAGCCTTCCTTGACCAGCCACTGCATTGACTTGCTCTACGATCCCACTCCACACAGCCAGCTGGATGGCATGTGTGTGTTGGACTATGGACATAGAACCAGTGGGTACACCCTGAGCTTCACGCAGCCATGACCGACAGCTCATTGTCACTGCACGCACCACTTTTGTCATCACCTTACACACAATCACATGTCACAGTTTGTAATAAATGCACCTTTTTCACTAACTGCTGTTTGTGCCCTGTGTTTTATTTGTACGGAATACAACGGCCACCTTGGGCGGAAAGGCACCTGATGCGTGGCATGGCAATGGAATCCGGAGGGCCTGTAGGGACCTAGGGGTGGGAGACAGAACAGGAGCACATTCAATGAGTGTGTCACACACCCATCACACAGTACATGTCAACAACTACAAGCAATGTACACACATCGCACAGAGCAATAGGGCACAATGCCACAGTCACCAACAGTGGCATACTACCCTGGCCATGGAGCGTTGACACACTGCACGCAGTGAACATACGGCCACCCTGACACAGCAGACACACACCTGCACAGATACAGACACATCATCCGTCGTACATGGACACTCACCGTCAAGTGAAGTAGCGGGCGATGAGCTGCTGGCGCACATTCCCAGCTTCCTCCTCTCCGCTGTCCACCTCACTCGAGCTGTCCTGGTCTGCGGGCTGGGGCCCTGGTTGATCACCGTCATCCACAATGAGGGGGATCTGCTTCCGAATGGCCAGATTGTGTAGCATGCAGCACGCCACCACTATCTGGCACACCTTCTGTGGGGAGTACGCCAGTGCACCCCCGGTGCGGTCCAGGCACCTGAACCTGGACTTGAGGAGGCCAAAGGTACGCTCGACCACACGTCTGGTCCTCCCATGTGCCTCATTGTAGCGATCGTCTGCTGGGGTGCGAGGATTCCTCAATGGACTGAGCAGCCATGCCCCATTCGGATACGCAGAGTCACCTGGGTGTGAGGGACACAGAGAACCGTTGCTATTCCAACTGGACAGGGGACAGCATCGCACAACCAGCACGCTACACCACTCCACATACTCACCGACAATACAGGCACGATCCTGTTGCATATTGGCCATCAGTCGTGGCAAGATGCTGTTGCGCATTATGTGTGCGCCATGTGCCGAGCCTGGAAACTTGGCACACACGTGGGTGATCACCATGTCCGCAAGGCACACCACTTGCACATTCAGGGAGTGCGTGTGCTTCCTGTTGCGGTACAGGTGCTCAGTGGCCTGTGGTGGAACAAGGCCAACATGTGTGCAGTCAATGGCTCCCACGACGTGTGGGATTCTGCCAAGGGCATAGAATGCACCCTTCACTGCCGCCAATTCACGAGCCCTGGGGAATCTGATGTACCTGTTTCGGCACAGCATCATGGCTGCCAGTACATCCCTCAGCACCTTGCTGAACATGGGCTGGGACATCCCTCCTCCACTGCCCACTGTGTGCTGGAATGACCCAGTGGCGAAGAAATGCATGGCGGCCATCACCTTAGCCGTGGGGGTGACAGCAGTCGGATACACCCTGCGGGGACGGAGATGGGGCTCTAACATGGCACACAGTCGATGCAGGGTTGGCCTGTCCAGCCAAAACTTCCTGATTACCTCTGTATCGTCCATGTCCGCCAGCAATTGGTATGGGCGGTCAATGTTCGGTCTCCGCCTGGGTTAAATGGCAGAGGACACATGTCAAAGCAACACGGCACATAGCAATTTCGCATACACATCACTGACATGACTGAGCAAGCACATGAGCCACAGCCCAGCTGTCAAGCTGGGACGGCACGGCCACAATACACTTACACAGGTCTCCCAACAATGGCAATGGCAAGTGAGACATACCACTGCCATGTGCATGCACATGGGGATCTAGGCCCCAATGACTTGCGGGGCGTGCTGATGGGGACTGACTGCATATTCGTCAAGGGGCAACGCCACGGCAACATGAGTGTCTGCTGAGCATGGAACTGCTTCCGAGGCTGGATGAGTATGGCACACGACGACGACGATGTGGGCACGGGCTGAGCGGCCAATACAAGTGGGACCTGTGGCACGAGGGGATATGAGACAGTAGTAGGTGTCAGCACTGCACCCTATGTACAGCACTGTACGGATCACAGCTCCCGAAACATTGACTGGTGTCCACATTGACAGCCCCATGCCAAGACGGCTGTGTGCTTGCAGTCACATGTCACAGGTGAGAGGTTACATTGCACGTGCCAGGTGGCAGACGTACATAGTGGGAGCTGGCATGTGTGTGCATGTGTCTCCTGTTCAGGATCCACCAGATGGGCGCTGACTCTGTACTGACCATTGGACACAGCATGTTCCGTGGAAGGCTTGTGTGTGTGGGATGGTGGCACTGGATGTGCCTCCGTTTGGTGGGGGGCCATGCACAGGGCGGGTACGTCGATGATTGCGCATTGTTGGTCACGGTGGGTGCACCAACTAAGATGTGTTGCCCTGTGTTCAATTCCTATGTCCGCATGATGATGGACTGTGGATGTGGGCAGACTACACATTGGTCGATGTGCTGTCTATATGCATGTGCCTTCACACCAGGCACAGCTGCCCCTGCACATGTGACCCCTGCTGGACTCGCTGCTGGGTCTGTGGAGCTGATGCACCTTCTGCGCGTGGGGCGGACAGCTCTCCTCACTTCCCTCATTGCGCATGTCATGTCTTTGCCGCAGGTGACATGGATCATGGAGGGCCCACATGTACGCGTGGGTAGGCTACACATGATTGTTCACTGGTCGCCACCCCCAGTCAGTGTTTCGAATGGGAAGGTTGTCGTGCTGGTGGTATGTTCGATGTGGCGGATGGGCGGGCCTAGGTGCGGGCTTACATTCCGGACATGGGGGGTAGTTGGATTGGCGACTAGTTGCAGTACACACGGGACACGTCTCTTCCTTTCCACATCTGGGTCATCCCTTGTACTAACTGACAGTGATACAGTCATCTTCGCCCCAGCCCTCATGTCCTCCCCTCGCCCCCCAATATGCATGCTCACCTGCGAGGCTAGCGCTTGCACAGGCAGCCCCAAGCTCGCACCAGAGAGGGCAAGGAGTGTATGTGTGGGTCCAGTTGCACGAGTGGGCTGTCTCAGGGTATGATGTGTGGCGGGACGCCGTCCACCTGCGTGGTGCCCCAAATGGAGACCCGGCCTGCATGGACTATGCATCACAGTCTTCGCCTTCCGGATCCGCCACCTGCGACACCCAGTGGCTGTGGCTGCCCTTGCGGCCAGGCCGCGTCCGTCTGTGGCTGATGGCCCACACATTCACTCTTTGGCCTCTCTGGGGAGGGCTCGGGGGTGGTGGCGCACGTGCTTGCACTTAGTCGCAATGGCATGTGGCGTGGTTGGTATGATGGGCAATGGATGGGATGGTGCGAGCCACCTCCCGTGACGTCAGTGCTGCTCGTGCTGTGGTGCGTCCCCCTACACTTCCATCTGACTTGTGCCATGCTAGACGTTGAGGTTCTATTGCCTGCGTGATATGACCAGGAGGAGCGCGAGGAGACCTCTCACACACCATGCTCCACTGCCATCCCGTGCCCTGTATCGCCTGTGCGGATTGACTATGTTGGGGTTACACCTGGTCGACTGGGGCTGTGTGTGCCTTGTCAAGGGGCATGGCGGGCGCACAACAGGATCCAGCTTGTCCACAGAGGGTGGGCTGAGGTGCGCCTGGTACCGCTTTGTACGTGTGCCCGGCTGCTGTGCACACACGTGTTCACTCCCCCCGACAGGTGTCCTCTCACAATGCCCAGGGAAGCGGTGGTGTACTGTTCATGACCCCTCCCAACACGGCGTGCTCCAACTTGGCATGTGCGCATCTACCCGTCGCACCCACCCACCTGAGCACTGCGTCCATACGACTTCACACGACACATGTGTGTCTTCCACAGTAGTGCTACTCATTTGCGTTGACATCCAATACCAGTGGACTACATGGTCATGTCACGACTGCCGTGTACTTCACATACTCTCATCCTCTCTCATTCGTACTTGTGAAATGAGTCAGCGGAGACAGTTTTGGTTTCAAACATTATATTGAGTCTTCTGTCCTCTGTGATGCAGTATAGTGGACACTACTGGCAGCGGAATACATGTTGAGGATATACTGAGCATGATTACAAATTGGATAGGGTGTGGGGTTACATGTGATTGGCTGTTGCATGTGGGATGTGGGCTTCAGAGTTACATCTGCTTGGCCAAGGCTGTGCTAATGTACATTTACGTATAGCTGCGGAGCTGCGGACTTTGACACAGACGGTATACATGTAGCCTACCAGACCGCTCGGCATCATGGGCACAGTCCATCTCAGTTCCATGTGACAGGTTTGCTGCGGTTGTTCCTCATGCACGCGTGCATGTGAGATGACATCAGGGCATGTGCTTGCGTGCATGCAGCGGCGTGCCACTTGTTGTTGCACTGTGGTGGTTACTGGACATGTCACAGTCACTGGGGTCGTGTTGTTGTTGTATGCACTTGTCGTCCATGCAAAGGTCCTGGTATGGGATTCCCGGGCCGGGGGTGGGAGGGGTGCAGCACCCACAGACTCCAGGCGACCTATTCATGTCCACTGAGCGGTGTGTGTGTCCATGTGCACTGGATCCATGTCGTGTCCTGGTTGTTCGTGCAGTTCCGTCCATGTGGGTGCGATACACAGAGCCCATGCCACTGCCTCCCACGATGCATGCGGTGTTCCTGGATGTGATGGGGAACAGTGTGCATGTCCCGGTCATATCCGATGTCATGGCGATGTCGTTGATGGTGTGGTTACAGTTGCCAGTCGTTTGGTATGGCTGTTGTGGTGGTGACTGGCCAGTCCGTGCGGAAGCTGAGCATGGGTGCGGGGTTGGACTTCATAGGTCACTCGGGAACCTGCGTTGTGGTCCGACGTATTTACAGGTTGTCAGGTATGCGATGCCGTCCAGCAGGGCTTCCATGTCATTGGTGGTGTACATGTTTGCCAGCCAATGAAGCGGATGGTGGCTCTCAAGGTGTTGTTCGTAAGTTGTCCCTTGGAGGACCATGATGGGGCATGCTGGGTGACATTCGATGTAGCTGTTCTCGATGATCCGTCGTGTGGAGGCACAGTGGTCCCATTTCAGTGCGGGTGCGATGTTGGCCACATACGCCATGCCCCCATAGGCAGAGCAGGCCCTGTCGTGTGCGTCCAGAGGGAGGAGTAGTGGTAGCAGGTCCGCCTTCAGACATGCCGGGTTGGAGAGGCATATCTCGACGGGATGCTGGTAGGGACACCTCCGACAGTAGAAGACGGGCATGACGCAGCTGAACAATGTGATGCGGTAAGTCAGTCGGTAACTTACGTTCAGCAGGGACAGGAGATCGCATCCCAATGTATGTATCGTGTTGGTTTTGTACAGCTTGAGCTGTTCGGCGTAGTTGGGTAGGTGTGTTGCGGTTGCCATTTCGCAGCGGTTCGTTGAGATGGCGTGCTCCGGCTGTGTGTGCAGTCTGCAATGTGCACGCTCCGGGGTTGCTGTGAGCTCTGTGTAGTCGTAGGGAGACAGGACTTGTGTTCTGTTGGCTTGTTTGGAGGACACGGGCCCTCTTCCCACATGCTTCTCAGACAGTTCAAGGTCAGTGCTGTGTGACTCCTTCCAATTAACTTGCATGTGGCCGACATGGGGGAGTGTTTTCTTCTTTCTTCCCCGTCCGTTGTGTGCTTCTGTGATATGCGCTATCTGCCCTGTGGTCGGTCTCCTCGGCATGCCTGTGTTGGTCTATTCTTGGACAATGGCTGTATTCACCGGCTTCTGTCGTAGGGCTGTGGTTTCGGAGTTGGAATGGAAGGTCATTCAGTGCTGTCTGCTCTCCCTTGTGTGGGCGGCAGCCTGCCTTTCCGCTCTGCGTTGGGCCTTGTGTGTGGATGTTATTCTTGGGCCACCTGTTGTCGGTCCCCGGGCTCTTTGGTGTTCCGTTTCATATGTCTTGTTCATATGTGCAGGGTGGTATGGGTTTTTCAGTGTGGTACTGGCGTTCCTCTTCCCGAAGGGGCCCTGCTTCTCCTAGTTGGTGTTGCCGCCGCTGTGTGCTACGCCATGTTTGTTACACTGGGGTGTGTCCTGCTGTTGCGTGTCTTCACTGACATGTGTGCGTCGGTTGTGTGGCGTTGGGTGTTGTCCGTGAATTGGGCGTTGGGGACATGTCTGTGGCAGGCCTGTCACGTGTCATGTGCGTTCGGGGTGGGGCTGATGTGTGTGCTGCTTGGTTGTGTCCCTGTGTCTGTGTGCGACGCATGCATGGCGCTGCGGTTGGCCTCTGCGTTGTGCGCATGTGTGGCGGCGTCATCGGCGCTTTGGGGCCGTGACGGGGTGGTTGGTTCCTAGTCCCAGGTGGTGTGTACACATGTGTTCCGCGATGTTAGGATTTGGCCTGTGTGTCATATGTGGATGCAATGGTGGATGTGTAGTGTACACGCGCTGGTGGGGGTTGTCCGCTTTTTCCGCCCTTGCACTGTGTGCGCTGGTTGCGTGCACTTGTTGTGTGTGTGCCTACCTGCGTCTCCGCGGTACGTTGCGTCCTTGGTGGTGCATCAGCAGAAGCATGGGAAGGGCCTGCAGTGCTGGATTCATGCCCGGGGTGCCGCTTCTTCGTTGTCCGTGCTCTGCGTCCGTGTTACCGCCTCTCTTTCACGTGCGGTGTCTCTTAGCCGTGGGAGCCGTTTGTTTGCGGCATCGTAATTTATGCGCCGGGCGGGACGTGTTTCGTCGGACGGTGTGTGTCAGTTGGGCTGCGCCGCTACGTGTACGGGCGCACTTTGATGGCGGACGGTGTTGCTGGCTTGCCGGCGGTGTTTGGCCTGCTTTTCGCATCGTAATTGGGCGGGCGTGTGGACTGCTGCGTGCCGGCGGTAACTGGTGGTTTTTGCATCCGCCAGCACGGCGGTTGTGCTTCCGCCCGCCATCGTAATGGGCCCCTTAGT
>CAWUFW010022897.1:0-85988 GCA_963921515.1 Calotriton arnoldi
ATGAACTCACGCCTGCCCCAGGTTCAGTGCATTTGTGAAAGATGGACCAGCTGCTTGAAGTAGCCTTCCAGCCTTTCACAGTTCAGGCAGCAACCAGGCTTGCTTACAAAAAAAGACAAAGATTCTCCTGCACAAGGGTGTAGTGAGTGACTTCACACACCAGCGAGAGAATGTCAATGGGCAGGCCTCGAAAAATCATAAAAATGTTACCGGACCTGCAGGTCTAAAGACTTGAATAATCTACTTAACCTAACTGTAATGTACTTGACCCCTAAACTAGTCTCAAAGTGTGTTGCCTTTTTCTTCATTATCACATAGGAGAGCACCTTTAAATATGCAAGTTCAGCATTTCTGCTGTACAAAAAAACAGTTCTGCTTAATTTCACAGTTTTGACATTTGCTCCATGTATAATAGGAATCTAGCGCACATATATGGTTCACATGACCCCTGACTTGTCTCTTATTTCGCCAATAGCATTTTCATCAGCGCGGGTGGGAGGCAAGAATGTTTCTCAGTTCATGTTTATAAACTCAGTTTTAATAAATAGATTACCAAAGCATGTTGTGGTAGTGCACTGTAATTTTTAAAGATCGCTTTTTCCATTGAAATGACCACGAACTTTCCCACTATCATTCAGTTTCACTGATAAAACTACATATCTTATCAACAATAATCTGTGGAAATTGTGTTTCAGAAAAAAATTGTCATGTGCACATTAGCAAGTAAAGTGTTCTGATTTGTTTTCATCCTATTAATCTTTTTTTGTCACACAAATTACAAAAGAATGTTTTTATGTAATTTGCAAGCTTTTTAAATGTTGTGTGTTAGAAAAAAGCCTTACATCCTACAGCCTTTCATTTCACACTTTTTGTACAGCAGGATTGTCAGACAGTTAACTTTACAAAATAAGAGAAATAAAAGTAAACACCAACCTCCAGGATAAAAGAAGTAGCAAATTGTAAGAAGACATAATCTGATATTTGACCTCTGTCTCTGAACACAGAACAAATGCAACAAGATTTAAAGGCATATTTATTGACCATTCCCTTATCAAGTGAACAGAACACCTGTTTAATGTCAGGTCACAGGCCAGTAGGCACCACTTTTTTGTAGTCAACAGTCAGTAAGATTCGTAAAAGTCTCATTGACTCTGCACCCACATTCATAATATGGCATTGGAACAGGGGCAGTGTCTCCCCTATTTGCATGGAAACACGACCCCATTCTAATTAGGAAATGCCCCCTTAGAATCACGCTGATGGTGTATGTATGGGTGCATAATTTGTTTATATATTTGAGGAAATAAGTTGCAGTAAAACTAATTCTGTTGTTTTTGATACTGCATTCACTCTAGAAGGAGAGTGCGAAACAAGGGTTTACTCATGGTGAGAGGGTGATCCCTTAGACTGAATCAAGGCAGGACTCGTCACAGATTTCACAATTAATAATTATGTTCTGCAATTTGGATGCCTAAGTTCGGGCACTTAACGTTCACTCAGACAAACTGCTTCTCCAAGCTTTGGTCTCCTTTGTCGTAGACATATTGGTGGAGTGGTCTTCTGGAGCTCAGGATACTCAACTCTAAATCACTCTTGAATAAACTGGTTTCAACCCCAAAATAATAAAGTAAATGACCGATATATGTAAGGGAGATTAAATCTGAGGCACATGTTCAAGGGGAGCGAAGGAAGGATCTTGTGATCACCTACTCTGAGAGGATCGATTGAGCAATAAGTCATATTCAAGGAAATACGCACGAGTGTCTATAAGAAAGCGATTTCCCCATAAAAATGAAAAATGCTGAATGAGTGATAAAGACTTAGGGCCTAATTGTGCATTTGGCGGTCCCATGATGGTGGCCCCTGGACCACTGGATTGGCGGCCCACCTGCTGCATGATGACTACAGCGACAGGACCACCACTGGACCGCTGCTACCGTCGGATCCTTGATCCTCTGGTGGTGCTGCAGCGGTCAGAGGCCATAATATGCTGGCAGTGCACCTGCTGCACTGCCAAGCATATTATGAGTTTCCTCACTGCCCTCCTTTTCAGGGCTGTGAACCTTCCATGAAAAGGGTGGTGGTGAGGAAACTAAGTGGGCCCTACAGGGCCCCGATTCCCTTGTGCAAGGGGGTGCTTGCAGGGGGCACATGGTGTGCCCCCCGTCTGTATGCACCCCCCATGTTCCTGCAATGAATGAAATGCACAACATTGTGCATTTCGGCTGGTGCAGGAACATGCTTTGGTGTTCCCATTGCGGTGCCTTTCTAAGGCTCACCGCCTGGGACCGCCAAAGCACTGCCTGCCAGACCAGAAGAGAACTCCCATTCTGGTGGGTGGTCAGCGGACAACTTCGGCGGTGTGGCAGCGGGGCGCTGGTGTGGCGGCAAGCTGCACACTGCCAAAATCTTAATCAGGCCCTTGGATCTTTTTAGGATTTGAAACAATGTTGGGATAGTTAAATGACTCCCAGCTTCTAACAACACAATCTCATTTGAGATATGTAAAGAACTGAGAGGGGAGAGATGTTCTTTTATCTAAAAGAGAAGCCTGGGCAGCTGAGCATAGTCTAGGAAATTCACCACTCAGTACTCTGATATGGTTAAAAAAGGTATTCCTTATGCCAAAAGTAGAGGTGGTAATGTATTGCTAATTCCAGTAGCTCCAAATTTTTAGAAATGTACACAAGGAAGAACCAATACACTTGACATCCAAAGTATGTGCATTTTCAGTAAATGTAAAAATAATCCGTATGTATAGTAAATGTAAATCACTTTTAAAGAAAGAGCTTAAAAGAATGGTGGAGGAAAAGCTGGATCGATGCACTGCTGTTGAGGACACTGCAGGGACAGTTGATATAAAATATTAGAAGGTAAATTATCAGAAACCTAATTCTCAAGTCTATAAACCAATTTGGAGTGAAAGAAGTGACATTAGTGCATTATTAGTAAAGCAGGACAGAAAACGCATATTTCCTACAAGTAGGTAAAAATGAGAATACAATAGTGTCTTTAAAAAATTGGTATTGCACCAGAATATTGTGGACTAAATATCGTCTTACAAGAAAAATGTTTTACAAAAATATGGTCCCATTGGAGTTTTGGAGTTAATAATAGAAAATCAACACCAAGGGGGTTATATTTTTGTAAACATTGTTTAGGACACAGTATCTATGATTGATTTTTGTCAGTGATAATGTGACATACAAATAAATACCTGGAGGGGTAAACAGTGCACTCTGGCCTTTTTTTTTGTCAAACTTCTTTTTATTGAAATTTTGCAGTGAGTCACAGTATGTTGCCGCATGTCGCTCATCGCAGTGAGCTTCTACAGTAAAGTATTAATTAAAGAACTGAGCTATGGTAGAATACAAGATACATGTTCCAGCCAACGTCTCGTATGATAATGCGAATAAGGAAGTACAGTTTCTAAAAGTGGAGAGGCCTGGACCAGATCTCATTGCTTAACAAATCCAAAGTCTACTAGCTCAATCCATCTTTCTTTTGTGACGGTGTGCATTTGTGTCCTCCCAACGGGAAGGAGCAAATCAAGAAGAAACAAACTCCCCCAACAAAACCCCTAACAAATGATAAATTAAATCCCTCCCCTCCCCCCTCCCGCAGAACGATGGTGGCGGCTTGGGGTTCCTAACGCGCTCAGAGCTGGTTAGTCATGGGTGATTTAAAATTGGAAGAGATGCATGTCTCTAATAGACGGAGGACAGACAGCCAGGAGTAGACCTCGTGAGAGAAATGTAACCAACGGTCCCCATTTGTACTCACAATTTTTGTAGTCTTCTCTGAAGATGTCAGACAATCTTTCGAGGCTGAGCAGTCCAAAGTCGAGAATGCCAAAGGGAGACCACTGGGGCCTCTCTCTTCTTCCAGGCTGCCGCTATAGCCACTTTGGCTGCTCCTATACACATCCACATAATGGCTTTGTCAGCCCTAGTTTGGTGTTCGAGGGATGGGTCTCTGATACCCAAAAGGCACTCCGCTATAGTGGTCGGGATGGGGTAGCCTAGCATGTCTTTGATATGCGCTAAAATTTCTTCCCAAAATGGGCGTATAGTAGGACAGTCCCACCTTATGTGTCGGAAATCGCCTAAAAGACCACATCCCCTCCAGCATCAATCAATCAATCAATCAATCAATCAATCACAGAATTTGTAGAGCGCACTACTTACCCGCGAGGGTCTCAAGGTGCTGGGGAGAGAAAAAGGGGGAGGGGTGTGCTGCTACTGGTCGAACAGCCAGGTCTTGAGTAGCCTCCTGAAGGTCAGCAGGTCTTGGGTCTGTCGTAGGCTTAGTGGAAGGGTGTTCCAGGTCTTGGCGGCGAGGTGTGAGAAGGATCTGCCGCCGGTGGTTGTTCTTCGAATGCGAGGGACGGTGGCGAGGGAGAGGTCGGCGGAGCGGAGCTGGCGGTTGGGGACGTAGAAGAAGAGTCGTCTGTTGAGGTAGGCTGGGCCAGTCTTGTGGAGTGCCTTGTGTGCGTGGATGAGGAGTTTGAAGGAGATTCTCCTGTCGACGGGGAGCCAGTGCAGGTTCCTCAGGTGGGGGGTGATGTGGCTGTGGCGTGGTACGTCTAGGATCAGGTGTGCGGAGGCGTTTTGTATGCGTTGCAGTCGCTTGATGAGCTTGGCCGGGGCTCCCGCATAGAGGGTGTTCCCATAGTCAAGTCTGCTACTGACGAGGGCCTGGGTGACTGTTCTTCTTGTATCTGTCGGGATCCACCTGTAGATCTTGCGAAGCATGCGGAGGGTGTTGAAGCAGGAGGAGGAGACTGCGTTGACTTGCTTGGCCATGGAGAGCGTTGAGTCGAGGATGACTCCCAGGTTGCGTGCGTGGTCGGTGGGTGTCGGGGCTGCTCCCAGCGTCGTTGGCCACCAGGAGTCGTCCCAGGCTGAGGGGTTGGAGCCGAGGATGAGGACCTCCGTCTTGTCCGTGTTCAGCTTTAGTCGGCTGATCTTCATCCAATCGGCGACGGCCTTCATTCCTTCATGGAGATTGGATTTAGCGGCGAGGGGTCCTTGGTGAGGGAGAGGATCAGTTGAGTGTCGTCGGCGTAGGAGATAATGTTGAGGTCGTGCTGTCTGGCGATGCGTGCGAGCGGGGCCATGTAGATGTTGAACAGTGTTGGGCTGAGGGAAGATCCCTGGGGTACGCTGCAGATGATCTTGGAGGCTTCGGATCGGAAAGGTGGGAGGCGGACTCTCTGGGTTCTGCCGTCGAGGAAGGAGGTGGTCCATTCCAGGGCCTTGTCTCGGATCCCTGCGTTGTGGAGGCGTGCGCGTAGAGTGCGGTGGCAGACAGTGTCGAAGGCGGCGGAGAGGTCCAGCAGGATGAGGGCTGCGGTCTCACCGTTGTCCAGCAGGGTCCTGATGTCGTCGGTGGCGGCGATCATCTGTCAGAGGTGTTTGGGAAGATCTTCTTAAGCTTAGCGGGGTATAAGTACCAGTCCTTCATGGTTTTAAGATGAGCTTCACGTAGGGCTATGGAGTGGTTAAATTTCCTAATATTGGACCACAGCTCTGTCCACTCCCTGTCCGATATGTCTCGGTGAAGTATGTCCTCCCACATGGTCATATATCGTGGCCAGGGGGAGTGTGTGGTGGTGAGCAAGTAGTTATATAGAAATGATATCACCCCTTTCATAGAACCTGCGTTTAGGACAAAGTTCTCAAATTTTGTAAGGGGATGCGTGGCAGCCTCACGTATGTGTGGGGTGAGGGCCCAATGCCTCAGCTGGAGGTAGTGGAAGTGTTCAGTGTTCTCTAGGCCGTAATCTCGTCTACAGTTGTAAAAAGTGAGGGGGTCGGCATTATGGAAGAGATGTGTCAGTGCTAGGCATCCTCCTTCCCTCCAGGCGTCGAAGTGACCTTCGCGTAGAGCTGGAGGAAAGGCTGGATTAAAGTGGAGGGGTATGTAGGGTGAGGGAAATGAGGTCCATTGTTCATTTCCCGAAACAGAGTCCCATACTTTCAAGGTGGTGCGGGTGGGGGTGCTAATGTAGGTGTTCTGAGGTCTTTCTCTCTTGGGGCGCAATATGAGGTCCCACATGGTTCTTCCCATCACGGAGCGATCCATGTGGAGCCAGTGCTTCTCCGACTCTCGTTTGAACCATTCCATCACTACCCACAGCTGGGCAGCTTTGTAATAAAGACCGATATCTGGTAGGCCCACTCCTCCCTCCGTGCGTGACCGTCGTAATATTGAAAAGGAGAAACGCACTCGTCCACCCTGCCAAATGTATTGTAGAATCATGGATTTGACTTTAGGAATGAAGTCCCTCTCTAGTTCTATCGGTAGGGCCTGAAATAAGTATAGGAGTTTGGGGAGGAGTGTCATTTTAATGGCGTGTATGCGGCCTAGCCAGGATATGAAGAGAGGTTTCCACCTCGCAAGATCAGTTTGAATGCGGTTGAGGGCGGGTGGAAAGTTAGATCGAAAGAGCCCCTCTACGCGGGGCGTCCACTGGATCCCCAAGTACTAGAGTGAGTTAGAAGTCCATTGGAGCGGGGTATGTCTCTGCAATTCTCGGGCCTCTGATTCTGGAAGTGTAAGGTTAAGTATATATGATTTGCCCAGGTTAATCTTGAACCCCGCTACCTCTTCGAATCTCGCTAGCTCCAATTGAAGTGGGGGTAGGGACCTGGGTGGATCCGTGATAGAAAGGAGCACGTCATCCGCAAAAAGCGATATTTTATGTTGGACGCCGCTAAAGGGAATTCCTTGAATCTCTGGGGCTGCCCTTATGGACATCGCTAGGGGCTCTATGCTGAGGGCGAATAATAGGGGTGAAAGGGGGCATCCCTGGCGAGTGCTTCTGGTGTGGAAGAAGGGTTCTAAGCGGATCCCGTTAACTTGTACTCTGGAGCATGGTTGAGCGTAATTAGCCCGAAGCATAGTAATAAATTTGACGACAAACCCGAATTTTGCTAGTGTGTTTAAAAGGAACTCCCAATCCACCCTGTCGAAAGCCTTCTCAGCATCTAGTCCAGCCAGTACTGCAGGGATGTGTTTTTTGTTGGCTTTCTCAATGAGGTGAACTATGCGCCGAGTGTTGTCATGTGTCTGTCGACCTTTAATAAATCCCGATTGATCAGGGTGGATTAGGTCGGGCATGAGGTCATTTAGTAGAGTCACCAGGATAGAAGAATAGAGCTTCGCGTCTAGGTTTAAAAGGGCGATGGGGCGGTATGAGGCGCATAATTGTGGGTCCTTCCCTTGTTTAGGTATAACTGTGATCACCGCCTCGGCCATTGATCTGGTGACCTCTCCCTCTTCTGCCATTTTGTTAAAGAGCCAGGTGAGGTGGGGGATTAGGTCTGGGGCAAAGGTTTTGTAAAATTGGGCTGTATATCCGTCTGGGCCTGGGGCCTTGTGTAGTTTGAGGGCTTTTATTGCGGCGGCTACTTCCTCGGAAGATATGTGGGCAGTAAGTTTGTTGTTCCATTCTGGCAATACTTGATGGAACGGTAAAGTCTGGAGGTAGTCGTGTTGTTTACTCGTGTCTCGTTGGTCCTTGGTATAAAGGGTCTTGTAAAAGGAGCTGAAGAGTTCAGCTTTGTCCTCATCTTTGTGTGTCAAGTCACCATTTTCCCTTTGCATTCCTCCTATATATTCCCTTTCTCGATTTTCCCTGACTTGTCTGGCGAGATGTTTACCAATCTTATTCCCCTGTGAGTATGATAGTTGGTGGAGTTTAAGGAGAGTGAATTCAGCCCTATTATTGTAGATGGCTCTAAGTTTGCCCCACAAGGCAGTGAGGTTTCGAAGAGTACCTCGAGTGGGATTAGATTTGTGCGAGGATTCAGCGGCAGCCAGCTCTACTTCTAGAGACTCTCTCTCCTTGGTCCGCTGTTTGTTCAGGTTAGAATTGAGGGCGATGCATTTCCCTCGAAAGACTGCTTTAAATGTATCCCAATTGGTGTATGCCGACGTGTCCTCGGATTTATTTAGATTTAAAAAATCTGTAATCGTTTCTCTCAGTGATGTGCAGAGCACCCTGTCTCTTGTGAGGGCCTCCGGAAAGTACCACCTGGGAGCTGTAGAAGCAATGTTGCTCCACGTTAAGTGAATCGCTACAAGGCTGTGGTCTGATATGGAAAGAGGAAATATCTTGGCTGCCTGGAGGGCTCCCATTAAGTTCTGACTGATAAAAATGTAGTCAAGCCTAGAGTATGTACAGTGTACATGTGAATAAAAAGGAAAGTCTCGTGTCTGGGGATGAAGAGCGCGCCAGGCATCTTTGAGGCCTAGGTCATGTAGCTTCTGCTTAGCGTCTGTGGAGAAGGAGCCTGTGTCCACTCGGTGCGGGTGGGTGCTATCGAGGTCTGATTGCCAGGTGAGATTGAAATCACCCAGTAAGAGTATTGGTCCCTCTGCAAAGTCCTGGATTTTCCCCACTAATGTGTTTAGGAAGGCTGTCTGTCCGGTATTGGGGACATATGTTACCACGAATGTGCAGAGTTTGCCTTTTAGAGATCCTTTGACCATAACTAGTCGCCCCTCTTTATCGGTCTGGACATCAAGAGGTTGGAATTTTGTGGAGGTATGAAAGAGGAGCGCCACTCCCCTGTGTTTAGTAAGAGCAGAGGATCTGTATATCAAAGGGTATTGTTTGTGTCGGAAGCGTGTGTCCTCGGCTCTAGCGAGGTGTGTCTCCTGGATAGCCACTATATCGATGTGGTGGTCGGTGAGATACTTCCAGACCTTTTGTCGCTTTTGGGGGGAGTTAAGGCCCTTCACGTTCCATGAGCCGATAGTAACTGCCATCTAATTGGCGTGGACACCCCCTCCCCTCCTGCCATAGCTATGGGTTGTGTCTCTTTTCTTAGTCAAGGACTGCGTAGATGAGGTATAGCCCTTGCGTATTTGTTGCTTATGAGAAGAACGGAGCCCGATGAACCACCATAGAGTGACATTAAAAAGCTGCCACCACCCCTTAATCCCACCCTCCTCCCCCAAACAGAAATAAACTAGAACTAACATTTCCAACATCAACGTTTGTGGGTTCGCTGACAGGTTCCCAGCTGAGGGTCGAGGAACCCCCATGGGAACGGTGGGGGGACGGTACGACTGAGATCCCCATCCGCGCCCATCCCGAACATCTCTTGGAGCTATGATTGACAATAACAGTGCGACTAACTTGTAGAGCCAGTTCTAGAGATCCGCTCTCACAGGTATGCTGATGGCGCCTCTGTGTGTCTCTGTGATTGAGATCGTCCGAACTGTCGACAGATAGGTTGGGGTCTCACGGAGGCTCAATTAGAGTCTGTGCATTTCTGAGATCATAACTTCTCCCATATCTCCTCTCAGTGAGGGTCTCGCTATGGGATCGTGGCTCCTCAGGAGAGAGGGGGGCCTTAGCACAAAGTTGGATCACTGACAGAATATCGAGGAGCAAAATATCAACCTGCCAAAATATCGAGGAAAAAATATAGAATGCCAGAATATCGAATTCCTATCTACAAACAGGTAAGTACAAAAATATCGAATCCAAAATATCGTTGTAAAAAATATAGTTAGTCAAAATATCGAATTTTTTAAATGTCTTAAAAGTAATGTAAAATTAATAAAATAATACATATAATTAACTAAAACATTCTTAAAAATGCTTAAATAACCTTAATATTAATAAATATTTAATGTAAGTTAAAAAAAAACATGCATTTTTATTTTTTAATACGTATATATATTAACGTAATATTAATAACAAATATTCAATATAGCGTAGGATAGCGGGAGGGTACAATTTACTATTCCCACTCCAGTGAGTGCAACAGTAGGGAAAGCGTTGGATAGCGGGAGGGTAAAAATTACTATTCCCACTCCAGTGAGTGCAACAGTAGGGAAAGCGTTGGATAGCGTAGGGGTAAAAATTACTATTCCCACTCCAGAGAGTGCAACAGTAGGGAAAACGTTGGATAGCGTAGGGGTAAAAATTACTATTCCCACTCCAGAGATTGCAACAGTAGGGAAAGTGTTGGATAGCGTAGGGGTAAAAATTACTATTCCCACTCCAGTGAGTGCAACAGTAGGGAAAGCGTTGGATAGCGGGAGGGTAAAAATTACTATTCCCACTCCAGAGAGTGCAACAGTAGGGAAAGCGTTGGATAGCGTAGGGGTAATAATTACTATTCCCACTCCAGTGAGTGCAACAGTAGGGAAAGCGTTGGATAGCGGGAGGGTAAAATTACTATTCCCACTCCAGAGAGTGCAACAGTAGGGAAAGCGTTGGATAGCGTAGGGGTAAAAATTACTATTCCCACTCCAGAGAGTGCAACAGTAGGGAAAGCGTTGGATAGCGTAGGGGTAAAAATTACTATTCCCACTCCAGAGAGTGCAACAGTAGGGAAAGCGTTGGATAGCGGGAGGGTAAAAATTACTATTCCCACTCCAGTGAGTGCAACAGTAGGGAAAGCGTTGGATAGCGTAGGGTAAAAATTACTATTCCCACTCCAGTGAGTGCAACAGTAGGGAAAGTAATGATTTAATATTTAAATTAAAAAAAAAAAAATTACCAATACCAATAAAAAATTAATTACCAATTACAACATATGTAATAATTAATTAATTATAAATACCAATAAATATTATTTATTAAAATTTAATTACCTATTAATAATTAATTAACAACCAATTAATTTTCAATACCAAACATTAATAAGTAATACAAAATGTTTACCAATTAATAATTAATTAACAGTAAATTAATTATCAATACACAAACATATTTTCAATAATTATTTAATTACAATTAAATTACTTCCCACCCTATTCCCCTATAAACCCACAACCCGCTCCGAATAATAAATTAATACAATTAATATAATTATCAATTAATCAATTAATAAAAATTAATTACCAATTAATACACATTGATTACCAATTAATAATTAATTAACAATGAATTATTTATCAATACCAATAAATAAAATTAAATAATTACTTAATTACAATTAAATTACTTCCCACCCTAGTCCCCTATAAACCCACAACCCGCTACAGAACTAAAACGCAAAATTAAATTAAAAATAATTAATAATTCCTAAAAATTTATATTTAATTTACTATAATTAAATTACTTCCTACCCTATTCCCCTATAAACCCACAACCCGCTACGGAATTAAATTACGCAAAAATTAAATAACATAAAATTCATTACTTTAAAAAAAATTAAAACATACATTACAAAAATAATACATATTTTTAACACATATACTAACACTTAAAACACTATAAAAAAATTGGATATTTTTAACAACTATATTATGACTGTCGATATTATGACAATCGATATTTCTTACCTGAATTTCGATATTCTGCACCACTATATTTTGGCAATTCGATATTCTGTCCATTCTATATAAAAAACTCGATATTTTGGCACTTCGATATTAAAAATTCGATATTATGTCTGTTCACCCACAAAGTTCCATGGGCTTCGGTTGGTAGGGATGCAGAGTCGCCTAGTGTTTATCCCATTGGTAATTCCCTCTTTCGAGACAGAGAGTCCCGGCTATGGTCAGATAGCGCGTACAGGAGTCGCCGCTGCGGTCATTTTCTAGGAACAGGTGTGTAGCTTAGATAGGTGTAGCGCTTGAGTAGGAAAATTCGTCTCCCCTGGGCATGGGTGGTGCAATGGGTAGCAGGTATGGGAATCAGTTGTCTGATTATAGATGGTCCGCTGGTAGTCCAGGCCCACGGCAGCTTCCCATTGGGGGTGCCTTGGTCAGGTTGGTGTTCCAGTTGTTGTCCCGATGTGCTGTAGTCGCCACAGGTCGAGTTACCCCGCGGGGAGGGCCAGCAGTGCCAATCGTTGTCTCTGACCAAGTTCAGTGAACGATTTTCCGACGTCAAGTCTTCATGACAGACGAGAGTCTCATTTCGATTATCGTCTTATATTTTTGTAGATAATGAGAAAGCATTCATGTGGGTCTCATTTGCGGTTTCTTCGTGTACCTGTGGACCAGGGAGTTACCGAGGTGCCTCTCCTCAGGGCCTCTTGTGTGTTGCTGTGTATAAGGTCAGAATCTTCTGTGGAAAGCCCCAAGAGTTCCATCCTTTCCTTCAAATCGGAGATGTGGCATTGTTTATTGTTGAACTCAAAGCTCAGCCCAAACGGATATGTCCATCTATACTTGATTTTGTCTTCTCGTAGCTTCGATGTGATGGGTCGGAACAGCTGCCTCCTGGCCAAGGTGGTTGGTGCGAGATCTTGGTAGATGGTGCAGGAGTTTTCTTGAAAGGAGACTGATCCCTTTTTCCTGGCTGCTGAAAGGACTGCTTCCTTTACTTTGTAGGAGTGGAATTTAGCAAGCACATCTTGCGGCCGTTTCCTTTCTCCGGTCGCCAGGCCTCCCACCCGGTGCACCCGTTCTAGTTTTATTTTGAGAGTTTGGGGGCCAAGGATCCCCGCAAACAGACCCTCCAGAAAGGCTTCAAGATCGGGTCCCTCCGCTCCCTCCTCCAGGTCTCGAATTCGTAGGTTCTACCTCCGAGCCCTGTTTTCGAGGTCTTCAGCCTTGAGTTGCATTTGATGTAGTTGGTCCTGGAGGGTGCGTATGTCTTCCCGCATTTCGGTGGAGTGTTTGTCGATTTCTTGGGTTTGAGCCTCCAGGTCCATCACTCTAGTGCCCACTGAGTCAACATCCTGTTGGAGGGAGGTCAGCCGCTCGGTGAGGTCGGACCTTAGTTGTTCCATCGAGGTTTTAATGTCGTGACTAAGTTCATTACGAAGTTCCGTTTTAAAATCTCTGAGCGTGGCCAGGAGGTCATCTTTCGTAAGGGCCATGTTGTCCGCTTCCTCGTCGTGGCCCAAGGGCGGGCGTTTGTCTGTTAGTGGAAAGAAGTCAGAGATCTTGTTCAGTGTCTTGCTCGTCGCCTTCTTTGGCGGCATAGAGGCGGGTCCAGGAGGACTCTGTTGTTATGGCAGTCGAGGCATAGAAGTGCGACAGTCGTAGTATGGTTTCCTCCGTGCCGGTGGGGAGCTGTAACGTGAAGTGTCAGCGTCTGCTTTACTCCTGTTTGGTAGATGCGAGATTGGGGCTGCAGCAGGGCAGTTGCGGGCCGCAGCTATGTCAGTCTTTATTTTCACCAGAGTTGGGCAGTCGATATTGCATATATAGCACAGACTTGGTGTGGCTAGTGAAGGTAGGCCTGGCAGAGGGGTGGTCTTGGGGGCAGTCGGTGGACAGGGCGGATCCAAGGCTACTCTCCCCTTATCTCCTGTGCAAGGGGTCGTCAAGTCCCAAGATAGCACGTGGTGCCTGGCTTGTTTACCCCTGCGGGTCGGCTCCCCACTGGACGTCCCGGCTCGCAACTCCCCCGCACCCTGCGCAGTGAGTTAAGTTTGGCTGATAGGATTGAGCATGCGGGATACCCCTGAGGCTGTGCGGGGATCAAGCCGGGTGCCGGTTCCTCTGCTGCATGCTGTGCTACAGTGAGCGAGGCCGCAGGTCAGGCGTTAGGGGGAGTCTCTTGTAGTCTCTCACAATCATAGCTGGGCCGCCATCTTAGGGTCAGGCAAGGTGCGTGGTTTAGACCGCAACAGTGTCTTTTTAGCCCTCACATGCCAGGCAGGTATTTCTCAGGGTTCTGTCCACCTCACCGGGGTTCCCCCCTCAGTTTCCACGCACCTGGAGGGACCCGAGTTGCAGCATGACACTTTGGGGTCTGCTCCGGTGATTCCTCCAGTGGAGCGTCGTTCCCTATATAGGTTCCTAAGCGATTTCGTAGGTGGAAGCCTTCCCGACCAGCCACGGCAGATGATATGTCGCTGCAGCGTCGGCTCTGTGTATTTTACCGACCATTATGAATCTCCGTCAATCGCCGATCAGTGGGCGCCATTTTTAATGAGCGTCGGGGCTCCTCAGCAGGGTGTGCAATTGACCGGTAGAATCAGGTTTGCGGGGTGCCCCTAAGGCTGCGTGGTGATTAGGCAGGGCGCCGGTTCCGTTCTATTGATTCTCTACCGCAGTGGACGAGGCAGCGAGTCTGGAGCTGAGGGGAGTCTCTTTCAATCGTCTGTGTGCAAAGCCAAACCACCATCTTAGGGTCAGGCATGGTGTGTGACTCTCGCCACAACAGTGTCTCTCATTGCCCACGCACCTGGGGGGTCCAGAGTCACAGCGGGGCACTTTGGGGTCTGCTGCAGCAATTTCTCCCATGGAGCGTCTCTCCTCTCACGAAATCCTCGGCGCTCTTAGAATCAGTAGTCCGCTCCACCAGCCACGGCTAGTGGTATGTCGCTGCAGCGCCAGCTCCTTGGTCGTTTCACCGACAAATGAGGGTCTTCGCCGCTCGTGGATCGGTGGGCGCCATTTTGGTGAGCGCCGGGGTCCGTCAGTAAGGCACCTCTCCTGGTCGCAGGGACAAGTTAGCAGTGATTGTAAAACACTCAGTTTGTGCCCCGCATGCTTAGCTTGCCGATGGTGTGCTTCACGGCAGTTGAAAGACGGGTTAGCTGCAGTTGGAGGTTCAGGAAAGCAGCGCGGACTGGGAGCCGAGACGAGCTACGTCCGTCCGGCCATCTTGCCCGGCCACGCCCCACTCTGGCCTTTTTAAGGGGGAATATGATACTTGGAAATGAGAAAGAGGATTGGCTTTGAATATCCATTACACATGGTTATGTGGACAAGACTCATTATAAGTACAAGGGTTTCCAAGGTATTCTGCTGGGCTAATCCCCCCCACCCCCAACAATACTCTGTTCTCTCACAGTCAACTGATAATTCATATCGCCTAGACGTGCTGTATTTCGGGAAAGGTAAAGCCTTGATTGTGGAATTCACTCCATATGCACAAAACCAACACCTAACTTTCATAAAAGTGAAAAAATAAGACACACCTGATTTAAATTCCAATCAGACTCTCTTCTTCAAAATGAAGCACCTTGAGGCAGTTAACTGTCATTTTGCCCAGAAAAACTTTTAATTCCTGCAGACATTCATAAAATAAATCACTAGATAGAAAAACTATAACACTATTGTTAAAACTTTACAGTGAAATATTAATCCGATTATCACGTGCCTCGTGCACAAATAACCCCCCCACACACACATATCCAATTGCAAAACAACAGCAATGATGTGAAAAATTAGCGCCAACATCTGAGCGAGTGGCAATGTAGTAAATATCCTTACAAAGAACAAAATAAAGTGGTACACCAACAAACACAATGAAAACCCAACGCTGAAATATATCTTGATTAGAAAATTAGATGAAAAAATGTGGTCATAAGAAACACATAACATATGTTATAAAAGGTGAAAGACACCACCTGAACTCACAAGTAAATCCAAAGAAGCGCAACAGCCCATGAAATCAGTGAATTCCTACCTACAAGCACACTGCGACAGAGCGAGCACGTTTTCACTAGTATATCAGGATACAGAATTTATCGCAATCTGACCCTGCAAATCTGCTAGCAGACACTACAGGTGCATGCTCTACAATTCTGAATGGCCTTACTACCCACTAAGACTGTGCAAAAGCTCACACTCATTATGAGATGCCAAAACCCCCTCAACATGCTTGATCACACATTCTAACCGCCTGTTGCTTTGACAAGGACCCCATCTCGAAGCCTGGGAGATGTGTCCTAAAAGATCTTGTGGCCGAAGGATTTATGTGCATATACACACAGGGGTGGCAAACGAAAATACAGATGATACTCAGTTACACCTCCTCCCCATGTCTGTGTATTACCTTAAAGTCAGTGATGAACCTTCATATCTGCATAATGATTGTTAGAAGTCCGACAAGGCCTACAAAAATACCACTTGTACCGCACAAATAGCACTAGGGGGCATATTAGCAAGAAATTGCGATAATTATCGCAAAGCGCGCTTAGCGCTGTTTTTTTTATCGCCGGCTATCGCTGGATTTCATCGTGGAGATAACGCGTTATTATCAACGCTTATCTCCAAGGCTATAAAAAATCCAGCAATAGTGGCGAAACCCAGCAATAGTGCGAGAAATGCAGCGATAAAATCCCCGCGCTAATGAAAAGCTTGCTAATAGGCAGGTGGGGACTTAACCTTACAATCCACCTCCCATTGAAAGTATAGGTTAAGTCAAGTTTTTATCCAGCACTAATCGCGGTTAGCGCGACTTTTTTTATCGCTTCGCGGGCATTGCTAATAGGGGGAAGTTGTGTTTGCGACTGTTTCCAGTTGCTTTTAGTTGGAAATGCCTACCTTGCATGTCATTAGCGATAAATATCGCTGACATGCAAGGAGGCAAAAAAAACAGCCGCTATCGCCAGTAAGCTGTCGCTAACAGCTGTTAGCGACGGCTTGTTAATAGGGCGATAAAAATATTGCCGCTTTAGCGGCAAAAAGTGCGGTTAAAGCGGCGATACTGCCCTTGCTAATATGCCCCCTAGATTTTTTTTTTCATGCATACTAATATCAACGTGGTGGGGGTGACAGATCATGGTTGGAGCAGTAATCGTGGACCAGTAACATTGATCTTTGCCAAAGTCTTTCCTGAGTAGTTTGAGCTTAATAACTGTACATTTTTACAATAACAAACTTTATCCACTATAACTAGGATGCCTGTCCGGTGGTTACCATACATATGTAACAGCTATCTTTGCTGTGTGCTAACACTGATTACTGCAAGGTATGTGAACATGTATAAGATGGAAGGGTGGGAGGGAGGAGATTGCACAGTCATAATTTCTCAGAGTGGTCCTGGTGTGTCGGGCTTGGGTGGGTAGGTATGATCACCTTGTGGCGTAGCTAATTTCCGAAGTTATATATGAGTACGTGTGAATTGTGGGCACTATGTGACTCTATATCTAATGAGGAGAGAAGGTGGGGGATGGAAGAGGGATACAGGGTGTAATTGCATGTGGAGGATGAGTCCCTTAATAGATCCTTTATATGTATACATTCCCTTCGAGGCACTCTGGTAGATCATGATTGTAGTGCTGCTGGTATATTACGAGTTTTTGTGTGCCCTGATAAGTTTAGATTCTATTATGGATAAATAATTTTGCCAGTCTACAGATTGGCTCTTTGAGGACAATCGTAGAGTATGGGATAACTGAGTTTCGTGTTCAGCCACCAAAGCCCGACGGAGTGCAAATAACCAGGCATGTATAGTGGGGCCCACTGGTAACTTCCAGGCCATAGCCAGTGTACCTTTAGCCAAAACCAGTGCTAAGTCCAGGAATGTATTAAAATTCTTGCGACATGCATTACGTTTCATAATACCGAGAAGGAAGTGTGCTCCCTGGGCTGCAATTGGAGCTCCCACTGCTGCTGTTAGTATTTCGGAGACACCCCCCAGTATGTCGAAAATTGAGGGCATGTCCAAACCATATGTGAGAATGTGGCATCTGTATTTTGGCATCTAGTACAGAGATCGATGGATGTTGGATACATGCGTGCCAGTTTTTGCGGGGTTAAATATGTATGATGGAGGTAGTTGAATTGGGTAAATTTTAGTCTAGCATTTGTGGATATTATCTTGGGAATCCCCACACATTGCACCCATTGTTTGTCAGTAATTTCAATTGATAATGTTGTGTTCCAGAATTCACGCAGTGGTGTTAGTGAGGGGGCCGTATCTGCTCTCAGGGAGTTATAAATGGCTGTAGTTGCCTTTCTGCCCATACCATGTGTTAATAATGTCTGTAGGGCACCGGAGGTTGTAGGTTCAGTGCTTATGTTCCCCCATATTTGTAATGCCTGTTGCGTTAATGTCGCATATAATAAGAAAGTCCCTTGTCACACACCGTAGTTGTCCATCAAAGTGTCGAAGTCACACAATGTTGAGTCTATGAATAAATCACCCCACATGGCCAAACCGACTGCTTGCCATTCAGCCACTACTGGGCATTTTAGGCAAGTGTATGAGACAGGGGTCTCCTTGAGGGGGAGGTCAGGGGCATACGGTGGTGATTGGCATCTGGGTAGTAGATATTTCATCCAAGCGTTATGTCCTTCTGTCATCAGGATGTTCCCGTGGCTCCTTTGTAGTGGCATTTTGGAACCAGATAGCCACTCTAGCATAGCTGGCTGTCATAGTGATATTGCCCAGGCGTACAATTCGGTCAAACTGTTTTTCGCCAACCATCGCATAGGACACTGGTGTTGCGCAGCTGCGTAATAGAATTCATAGTTGGGCACCCCTAGACCACCTTCCGACAGAGGAAGATACAGTTTCAAGAGTGCTACCCTGGCCCTGGAACCACCCCAGATCAGAGATACAAGTAACGACCTCAGATCATGAAATATTTTCTGGGGGATCTTATGCGTGAGGACTGCAAAGAAGTAAAGGAGTTTATGGAGTAAAAGCATCTTGGAGATAGCTATTCGACTCATGGGAGACAATGGCAGATTAGTCCAGAACGGGATTGTAGCACGAGCTCCAGCGATCACATTGCCCAAGATGCCATCAACAGGTCTGTCGGGAAGTGGTAAATCTGGACCCGTAAATATTTAAAAGAGTTGTATGACCTGGCAAGTTGGGCATAGGGTTGTTGCCGCCTCTGCTGTATTGATATAGGTGACATTGGGAACAGCACTGACTTAGTCCAATTTATTTTCAAGCCGGATAGCCGAGCATGTGCGTCCAACAGTTCAATAAGGCCTCGTAGGGCCTCGTTTTTATTACAGACCTAGATCAATGCATCATCCGCTTAGAGGGAGACCATGTGCCACATTGTGTGTACTTGTATGCCCCAATCCAGGACGTGGCTGCATAGTGTGCACGCCAAAGGCTCCATGGCCAATGCGAAGATAATTGGTGATAGCAGGCAACCCTGGCTGGTTCCCCGCTCTATCTCAAAAGGGGGCGAAAAGATGCGACCCGTCTTTACCCAAGCTCATGGGTTGGTATATAGTATCTTCACCCATCATAGGAACTTGGGGCCATGCCGAACTTTGCCAACACTGTTAGCAGATAATCCCAACCCAAGGTATCAAATGCCTTCTCGATATCCAAGGCACCGATCCAGTGATGTTCATTTGTTGATTGTGCCCATTCTAACAGTTTAAATAATTGACGGCAGTTCAGTCCTGTGTTTCTGCGCGGGATAAGCCAGTTTTGATCTGTGTGCACCAGTAATTGAACAATGTCTATTAGCCAATAACTTACCTAGAATTTTGTAGTCAGAATTTAATAAGGACTACGGGTGATAAGAGCTCATGAGGAGTGGGTCCCTACTGGGCTTCAGGAGCACCACCAATATTGCCTCACGAAGAGAAGGCAATAATATACCTCGGGCGAATGATTCCCTATAGACGGTAGATAAGCGGGGAACTAGCTGCGCCTAATAAGTGGCATAAAATTCAGAGGGCCATCCATCCCGGGGGCTTTACCGTATGCTAGCGGTTTAATTGTTTCAGAGATTTCAGCCTCTGTGATAGGGGCCTCTAGCACTGCGTATTGAGCTGGTGTTATCTGCGGAAAAGCTGCTTGCTCTAGGAAAGTTTGCATTGCCTGAGAATCACTTGAGTCAGGGGCTTTGTATAATGCGGTGTAATAATGATGGAAGGAGTCATTTATCTGTTCTTGTGTATTCACTAATTGGCCATATGAGTTATAGATAGCTGTGATGGGGGGCTGCAAGAGATCGTTTTTCAGCAGCCATGCTAGTGTCTTACCTGCATTGTCGCCCTCTGCATGCCGTCTAGCTAAGTATTGTTTATAATCTAGAGCACATCATTTGTCCAGTGTTTCCTTGTGAGCCAGCTTGGTTTTGGTGAGCGAGGGTATTATGTGTGGGTCAGTGGGGGCGATGTGTTCGCAACGCTTTATTTCTGCTTCTAGCTCCTGCAGTTCCTTAAAGAGGGACATACGTGACCCATATACTGTTTTAATGGCCTGTCAACATAAAATCACCTTGAGTGCATCCCACTCAATGTCAGCATGTGTTGCTGTTCCTGCATTAGTCTGAAAATACATTGTTATGGATTGTGATATAGAGGCGCTAAGGGTGGGCTCACGAAGCGCCTCCAGTGGGTGGCGCCAGGTTGGTATACTGGATTTGCATGTACCCCAGGAGAGCCGCAGTTGTAGGGGGCTGTGGTTTGAAAGTGTACGAGCTAAGTACTCAGCGTGAGTCACCTGGGCTATAGCTGGTTCTGAACAATAGATGGCATCGATTCTTGTGTGCAGGTCATGGAGTTTAGAATAGTGTGAATATATCCGTTCTGTGGGATGTCTAGTGCGCCAACTATCACTTAATTGCATCTGGGTGGACCAGGTCTTCAGGTGGTGCGCAAGCCCAATAGCCTCTGCCCTGGGAGTGGTGGACGTGAGCGATCCAAATTGAGGTCCGGGACGCAATTATAATCCCCCCCGCCAGTATGTTGGTACCGACGGATCTCTAAGTAGTGTTGGAGTCATGTTTGCAGGAATGCGGATTGACCTGAATTAGATGCATATAGGTAAACCAATGTCAGTGGACGGCCATCTATGGTACCCTCCAAGATTGCATACCGGCCTTGGGAATCAACTCACGTGTGAAGTGTCTTTAGTGGGATCCCTGGAGCCACACAGATCAAGGCGTCTCTAGCATATCCAGAGTACGTTGTCCCAATTACTGTGCCCCTCCAGCACTTGCTTAGTGATTTGAGTGTTTGCTGAGTAAGGTGGGTCTCTTGTAAGAGTGCCATTGATACTTTGTGCCTGCGCAAATATTGATATACCTTGTGACGTTTGACACAACTGGCCAAGCCATGCACATTCCAGGTCAGCAATAAATAGCTATTCTCCTGCATTTATTGAGTTAATAACGGAATGTGAGGGAGAAAGGGAATTACATATGCGTGGGCGGCAGCATGTATTCGCCCTCCCCTTGGGCATCTTAATCTTGATTAATATGTTGGTAGCATCACATCTAATATGTGCGGTATATGGTTGCATGATACGGACAGGACATGAAAGGCAAACAATAAACCGAGCCCCCCCACCCCAGACCTAACGGGCAAAAGGTCATCTGCACTGATATGCAAACATAATAAACTGGAAGAGTATCCAGATAGCTGGGAGAGAGACAATATAGGATGTAGAGAGAAAGGAAGAATAAGGAAAAGATAAAAAAACTATAAATAAAAAAGGGGGGGAGGGAATTGAGAACAAGAGAATATCATCAACTGGAATCAAGATGAGTCTATAACGGTCACTTATCATGTGTGGGGCGTGGTGTCTCTTCTACTTTATGAACATGTTCTCCTTGGCCGCCATGATAGTTCTTATGCGATTGAGCCAAAGAAACTATGAATGGCTGGCACAGTTATATTATTTCGCCTGCATGAATTGCATCATTGTAACTCTTGAGTATTTCTTGCATGACACAGGTAGCTGTGGGCAATTAGCCCAGTTCTTCCGAGGTTTGTGGTGTCACAGTAGGGCCTCCACCTAGAATTGCCAGTTGTTGTGAATCTGAAAGATGATACTCCTGGTCTGGTGCATTGTCTATCTCCGATTCTTAGTGTGAAAGGGAGGTAGAGGACTATGTTTCTCCGTGTATTTGAGAGCTTGTTCCCTTTCCTTGCAGCTTGAGATTTTGTTGGGCGCTGCCCTTGTCCCAGGTCACGGCGTCCGCGGTGTATGACCTTTTTCCACTGTTGGCGGGGTTCTACTGTTGACATCGGGGCTTGCGCCAAGCCATTCTGCTCCATCCAGTTCCAGGCTTCTTCGGGGGTAAGACAAAAGGCAGTGTTACCCTTATGCTGTATGCGTAGAGTGGCCGGATATTGCAGTGCGTATTTTATTTCATGGTCACGGAGGAGGCGTTTAACCTCCATGAAGGAGGATCTGCAGCATTGCACCGATATCGTGTAGTCCGGGTAAATGTGCACTGTTGCATTCTCTATTGCCCATGGGCCACGGGCCCTTGTCACCTGCAGAATATGAACACTGCAGTGGTAGTTGAAGAGGCGTGTGACCACCTGTCTTGGGGGGTGGTGCCCGGGAGAGGGAGGCCCCCTGGCACTCTGTGAGCACATTCTACTCAGAAGAACTTGGAGTGCTTGCCTTTAAGGATATCTTCCAAGAACCAGGTTCGAGGTACAGTTCCATACTTTGTCCCTCAATGCGTTCCGGCAGTCCCACTGCGCACACATTGTTTCTACGGGACCTGCCCTCCTGGTAGTCAACTCGATTCTTGAGATACTCCACCTCTTCCTGCAACATTTTAATCTGGGATGCTGACGAAGCCACAGGGCGTTTGAGGGAGGCCATTGTTGACTCGGAGTCTTCCACTCTATCTTTCAATTTTTTATGGTCTTCGCGTAGAAATCCCAACTTGGCGCATAGTGTTTCTATTTTGAGGACCAAAGTGAATTTAATGTCCATTACAGCTGCCATGAGTTCGTGGAATCGGTGCAAGAGGTCTGCTTGGGTCGTGGGTTGTACTACTAGCGGCTGCTCGGTGCCCTCAGCGCCAGGAGTTTGACCCACTGTTTTGCTTGCTTGTGGCTGCTCTTAGTCCACTTTCAGTTTGCCCATCTTGGCAGTAAAGATGCTATGTGGCTGAGCCCTGTGCGTGACGTGGCCAGCCTCCAGAGAAATCCGCTTGAGGCTATGTGCACTAGTAGGGTTGTGTTGTATGTATCTAAGTAGGGTGTTGTCTCGTCACAGATTGTCCGATCTTCGCCTGAGTTCTGGGCAGGGGTATGTTAAGGGTCCTGGGGTCCGCACCCCCACTGGTTCAGCCAATATTGCTGCATGTTGTTGCAAGGTGTTGTGTGGCACTGCCAGAGATAAGAGGGGCGACCAGGTTCACCAGCACGTGCATGCAGGGTTAGTGCGCCCACGGCTTGCAAACCGATGGAACACAGTGAGAACATCATTTCAAAACAATGCAGCTTGCATGAGTCAATGTATGTTTAGTCTTATTATGCAGGCCACTGTGGTGTGGATTGCAGCATAAAGGGCTCAAGTCTGCTCAGTGGTCCGTGGGACCGCGGGTCTTCACATGTGCCCGGACGTGATAGGCCTGAGGGTAGATAAGGTGTGCCAGGTCACCACAGGGTTCCCCTCATAGTGCTGACGGCCTTTGGGGTCTCTGAGCCCAGATCAAATGCCCAACTGGGGCGGGATAGTTTGCCACAGTGTATGTTCCGCTTTAGAACTGCAACGCTCGTGTTACAGTCAGGCAGGGAGTTGCATATCGGAGGGCCCAGGCCGTAAGAAAGTGAGAGATGGCTTACCGGGCGTGGTCGGCAGGCTCACCCTAGGGATCCTGATGGAGTCTTGGACAAGCAGCTGGACAGCACCGGACACTCCCGGTTGCAGTGGGGTGTCAGTCCCCGATCCCCTTGTGGTATCTCGCTTCCGCAATCCAGGAGGGGCGGGAGGTGGACTCAAACTACACCGGCTCGATCACCCCCGCCTCCAGCTGATGTTCTACGCAAGTCTGGGGGAGGCACAGCGGGTCCCCAGGTCTAGGCCGCCGTGTGCGTATCGCACCGCCCCGTGGGGGTGACAATGTCTGGGAGATCAGATCGATCAGCGCGCTCAGGTAATGTGCCGCCGCCCTCCCGGGAGGTAATTTGTCACCGGTTACAAGAGTTTTGGCAGGTTTGTGAAGACTAAGTTCAGGATATTTCGCGGTCCGGTGCAGAGCTAATTACAAAAGTGTCCGCTCACGTCGCCATCTTGGCCATGCCCACAAATAGCACTAGATTAACAAATGTCACTTATGGGACACGGCTTCAGACAGGTGTAGCCCAAGCCTCTACATTGCAGTCGAATACCTTACATACCCTCTCCCTCTAATACACTCTGGGTGTCTACTGCATCCCTGGTTGATGATGACTCTATGTAAAGCTGCAACTGCACCGAAATGGTCCTTCACTAAATACCACAAACCATCACCCACAGCGTGCGTGTTCGGACTGCTGAAAGATGTTTGCCTATATCTTCATGGCAGTAGAGGTGCCCTGGCATATGCTCCAGATACGGATTACATCATTACATTCCTGAATTGAATGTTGGGTTGCATTCTGCACAATATTCCTGATAGGCATCTCAAACTGTGACGACAAAAACAAAGTCAGGATTCCAAAATGCAACTGGCTCCAGGGACTTCTTAATTTGCAATTATAATTGGACTCACCACAATTAATAAAATACATGTGCACAATGCATAGCAGTTAACACCAAACATTAGTTAAAAAAAAACTCCCTTTCCTTCCTGCCCTATCCTAGCTCCCTCGATCATTCCAATTATCCCTGTAGCCTTGCAGCCTACAAGACCCCCAACCCATTCATGCCTCAGATTTCCCATCCCCAACACTTTTATGCTACACCTACACTACTCCTAGCTGCTCTATCCAACCACTCCCAACTCTAAATCCAACTGTCCCTGTTCTCTGACATCATTATCTTACCCCATCGCAGCACAAACTAAACATTCACCAACACATTTATACTGAACTCATCCAAACACCAGGCGATTCTACCCCCAACCTCAAATCTAGCTATCCCTGTTCCCTGGCAGCTCTATCCTATTCACACCCCATCCCCAACTCACTCATCACATACAACTACAAAATTACCCAACAGCTTACATCTTTATGGCATACTACTGTATATTCAGATCAACCCACTAGATATGTTTTATGTGGATGCTGTAGACAGCTGAGTCCAAAACAGTCACTTCTAAAATATTTTTGTTTTACTTCCACAAAACAGATCTGTTCTACATCCTTCTACATACTAGAAATGTGTCAATATGTGCATGGTGTATGTTCAAACCAGCTCACTAGATATATGTTCTGTGAATGTTGGAACCACTCCAGCATTAGGCTGAGTGCATCACAAATATTTTTAATACAATTACACAGTACTTCCATGTCACAGAAGTGCTGTCCATCCTTCTATATAGTAGATTAGCATTTTCGAAACTGTTGGCCAAGCCCACGTGATTTCTGGTGGATGGCGAAAAAGCAATAACTGAGATGCCTTTAGAATTTGTATTTATCTTGTTACATTTGCAGGGCTTCAAAGACACAGATCAAATGTCAGCATATGTTTTCTGATAAATTGCTGCTTATTCTTTTAACTGGGATTGGTATTTTTTTTTTCTCTGAGTGCAAAGTGAGAGGGGGTTGTAAAGTGAACTATGTAACACTTTTGCTGGGCTACATGGAATGTGCAATGAAAGGTTGTAGGATGTCATTTTTGTAACACACACCAAAATTTAAATACCTGTACATGAACAGTACACATATTTCAGAATATATCAGCAGTTAGGAAAACAAAAGTGAAGCACATGATGGAAACAAAGATTTTAATTGGGTCAAAACAATCAAGACGCACAGGTAATAAATATTTACTGAAACCCGATTTCCACAAATTATCATTTGTGTGCTATGTATTTCATCAGTAAAACTGTATGTCTTTGCAAATTTTGTGGCCATTTCAATGTAAAATTTGCTGTCTGTAAACGACAGTGTGCTACCACATGATGCTTTAGTAATATATTTGTGACAGTGTGCTCCAGAATGCACCACCAGCTACATACTACACCCTTACCACTCTCCTCATGAATACATTTGCAACAGTTTGTGTGAAGCTAGGATTTTTTTACTGTCCCTACGACTTCAGTGATGTAACATTGATGACTGAAACCCCACTCTGAAAACATTTCCAGCACCACTTTTGCAAAAGTGGTGCACTATGGCTCTAAGTCCAGTTTTAAAACAACCTCATGCAAGTATTCCCATGAAAGACTCCCAGTGAACCTTACAGTATTTTATGCTGCTGTTTTTCTTTTACTTTAGATAGCCATTTCAACAAAGAATGTGGTCACTATATGTAATCATACACAAATATCCTATATGTTTATGGCTTTCACACATAAATTGAAAAATATGGAAGTGGCTTAATGGGCTGAACTGCCGACCTCAGATCAGGGGAACTAGGTTTGAAACCCAGCATTGGCTCTTGGCAAATCACTTAATCTCCCTTCCTTAAAATAACAATAATCTGACCTAGTGTAATGTAATCTGATGCTCATGCAAAGCACTTGTTCTGTATAAAACTGCATTATATATAGATGTGAACAAGGCAGCTGCTTCTGCCGAAACGTGTTATGCCATTCTTGATGGACTAAATAAGATACATTAAAACAAAAATGATCCCCAGCAGTGTCGTTACCTGTCTTTACGTTGCAGCAGGAATGTATATGTATGAGTGTATATATATATATATATATATATATATATATATCAACTTGCAATCCTGCCTCTCCAATTTCCGAAAGCAGACGCCGACACAATGGAATTGAAGTAAATTTCTTTTATTTAATGGAGAAACAACACAGACGACGCGTTTCGGTGGAAGCCTCCACCTTGCCTGCACCTTGCATACCTATATATATATATCCAAGAAAGAAGTGACTCAAACAGATGGATTCACCAAAGAACAAAAATATATTTCCACTACAACGTTTTAGCTTCCGCCTTCCTCAGGTAGTACAGGATGGTTTGCTCAGTGGCTGCACAGATGACACAACTGAATTTTCAAAAAGCAAGAGTGAAGATTCCATTTGCAACGCGGAATCAATTTAGTCCTTAGAGCTCTTGAAATATGCAGCAATCAGGTGGTATTGTCAATAATGTTCAGTCCATCTGGATGCAGTAATTTTAAACGGTACAGCCAGAAGTTTTCTCTGGAGTCCAGTAGTTCTTCCTTTAAGACATGTCACACAGGGAAAATCTTCAAATCTATATAATAAATATATGTTATCTTCAAATATATATAGAAGCTCCCATCATTATAGGGCTCCCATCATTTGGAGACTTGTTTGTTGGACATAATTTGGGGAGCATGTCCCGCTTGCCCTCGTGTACTTACCAGGATTATCCTAAGATGAAAATCACGGCGGTGAGAAAGGGAGAGGAGGTGAATTTTCACTTCCTGCCAACTCGGACAGATTTGTGCATTTTTAAAGAGACATTGATCTAATGGCAACATGAAATGAGCAAGTGCATGACTGTTATTTTTTCAACTTGCACTTTTATTATGAGTAACATTTCAGAACTGTGTAAAGAAACACTATTAAGCAATGCTATTTGACACAGCACACAGTTCTGGTTTTACATCTGCTATTTTGGTGCATGTTGGATATAGAAGGAATTCTTCCTCGTCATGTGCCCAGTGGGATTTAAGGCACTCAACCATGATTAATGTGATTATGCTCACCTATGAACAAGGCTGTAAAGCTGAAACGCGTAAGGAAAGCATGCTGCCAGTATTTTGAATAAATGCCATGAAGTCCTGAGCCGAAGCTTCGTTATTCTGTTGCTTGGTGTAATATATATATATATATATATATATATATATATATATATATATTATCTACTGGCGGTCGCCAGTAGATAGTTATAGTTAGGACCTATTTTCCATAGGAAATCCACAACATTCTATTTGAAATAACTTTGGCGCCGGTTGACGAATCTTCGCGAAATTTTCAAAACTTATGGCCCGCTCCGTTCTGCTCCTATCCTGAAAGTTTCGGGGTGATTCAGTAAGCGGGGGCCGAGAAAAAAGGGGGTCCCAAAACGTGTTTTCCCCATGCAATTTTCCATAGGAACTTTTCATCGCAGCTACAGCCCGAACTGCTGAACGGAATTACACCAAATTTGGCAAAAAGGTAGCCCTTGGTTCAGAGTCGTGCCTTTTGGTTAAATGGTGTAAATCCGTTCAGTAGTTCCTGAGAAATTTGAAAAAGAAAACACATATATATCTGGGCGGAGCCTAACCACACATGTCATCGTGAGATCTGATTGGCTGTCAGCACTTCATCCTGGAATTGCTGGCAGCCATCTTGGGACCAATATAAATGATAGTACCCCATTGAAATGCATTGTAGTGAATCGAAGATTTTGAGGGTTACCAAAAGGAGAACTATAAAGGGTGATAACAGACTTTAGTTACATTAGAATTCATTTGTTGATGGTACCATACTAATTTCAGGAATTGTGTGTGTTCTAAGGTGATTTTACCCTGTGAAAAACCTTCTGCTGGGATATCATGAATCATGTTTGAGAGAAAACTATTTTCACATGCTTGTCCCATACAGTTTTGGAAGGTGCTCCAGAAGCTAAAATGAGAGCATATTTTCTGTAAATTCACATTATCTTTCTCAGTCATGTGAGAATGAAGTCTGACATTCTCAGTAAAACATGTACATCCAACAAGGGCAGAGACTGTCAGTTGATTCCTTTGTGTTCTACTGCAGCTTCCCAGAGTGTTCTAAAGAACAACTAGAGTGCTAACAGCCTTACTTATGACAAAAGTATGGCACACCTGAAGCCATCTTGATTGGAATAAACTGGTAACACTTAAAACATTTAATTTAAAAAGGAACAAAATGATGGTGTTCATTTTGTCATAGAAATTATGGTTAGTGCTGTAGAAAGAAAAATTAGGACATGTTTCAAGTGTGATCTCAAATATCTTCATGTTATATTTCAACAGGAGCAGCCTGTCAGTTGATGCCTTTGTGTTCTACTGCAGCTTCCCAGAGTGTTCTAAAGAACAACTAGAGCGCTAACAGTCTTACTTATGACAAAATTATGGCACACCTGAAGCCATCTTGATTGGAATAAACTGGTAACTCTTAAAACATTTAATTTAAAAATGAACAAAATGAGGGGGTTCATTTTGTCATAGAAATTATGGTTAGTGCTGTAGAAAGAAAAATTAGGACATGTTTTAAGTGAGATCTCAAATATCTTCCTGTTATATTTCAACAGGAGCAGCCTGTCAGTTGATGCCTTTGTGTTCTACTGCAGCTTCCCAGAGTGTTCTAAAGAACAACTAGAGAGCTAACAGTCTTACTTATGACAAAAGTATGGCACACCTGAAGCCATCTTGATTGGAATAAACTGGTAACACTTAAAACATTTAATTTAAAAAGGAACAAAATGAGGGGGTTCATTTTGCCATAGAAATTATGGTTAGTGCTGTAGAAAGAAAAATTAGGACATGTTTTAAGTGAGATCTCAAATATCTTCCTGTTATATTTCAACAGGAGCATCCTGTCAGTTGATGCCTTTGTGTTCTACTGCAGCTTCCCAGAGTGTTCTAAAGAACAACTAGAGTGCTAACAGCCTTACTTTTGACAAAAGTATGGCACACCTGAAGCCATCTTGATTGGAATAAACAGGTAACACTTAAAACATTTAATTTAAAAAGGAACAAAATGATGGGGTTCATTTTGTCATAGAAATTATGGTTAGTGCTGTAGAAAGAAAAATTAGGACATGTTTCAAGTGTGATCTCAAATATCTTCCTGTTATATTTCAACAGGAGCAGCCTGTCAGTTGATGCCTTTGTGTTCTACTGCAGCTTCCCAGAGTGTTCTAAAGAACAACTAGAGCGCTAACAGTCTTACTTATGACAAAATTATGGCACACCTGAAGCCATCTTGATTGGAATAAACTGGTAACTCTTAAAACATTTAATTTAAAAAGGAACAAAATGAGGGGGTTCATTTTGTCATAGAAATTATGGTTAGTGCTGTAGAAAGAAAAATTAGGACATGTTTTAAGTGAGATCTCAAATATGTTCCTGTTATATTTCAACAGGAGCAGCCTGTCAGTTGATGCCTTTGTGTTCTACTGCAGCTTCCCAGAGTGTTCTAAAGAACAACTAGAGCGCTAACAGTCTTACTTATGACAAAAGTATGGCACACCTGAAGCCATCTTGATTGGAATAAACTGGTAACCCTTAAAACATTTAATTTAAAAAGGAACAAAATGAGGGGGTTCATTTTGCCATAGAAATTATGGTTAGTGCTGCAGAAAGAAAATGTAGGGCATGTTTTAAGTGAGATCTCAAATCCTCTTCTATTTCATTAGAAAATTCTGACATGCAGACTGAAACAATCACTTTCAATACCAGCAGTAGACTTCCAGTTAACTCCCTGGTGAGCAGTAGCTTTACTACAGTGATCTAATGAACAACTAGAGTGCTAACATTCTGAATTTATGGCAAATGTGTGACACATCTGAATGCCTTCTTGATGGAATCAAAGTAAAAACTGAAAGCATTTCCTACTGAGGAGACTGCAGTAAATGACGAAATTAGGAAACTTCATAACAAATAAGTCTCCCAAGATGGCCACCAGAGAAAAAAGAGCCCAAATGTAGCACAAATATCACCCAGATGTAGCCCACATATAGCCCAATGACAGAAGTGTGCAAAACACTTTTTATTTTTAGTTTTTCTGCAGTTTTATATAGTGCAAACTGGTCAGGTATTGGAGCGTTACATCTTACTTGGACCCCTTATTGCGTATTTTGCACGAAGTACATGAGATTGATCTTGCGAAACATTGAACTTTACGATTCTGTTAACCTGAAGTTGCTCTGAACCGGGCTTTGTAACACCCGTTTTTACCTACTGGTTTTAATTAATTCTCACTGAGAAAGAGGATTTACTGTTTTTATGTACACTTTTATGATCTATGTTTCTAAATCAGATCAAATAAAGTTTAATGAATTCTATGGCAGGATGGAGGCGAGGATTATGCATATCTTTCCTCACTTTATTTGCATAGCATGTCAAAGAAAACGTAACACAACAATCATTAAACAAAAGACTACACAACCCATGAACCATTAGGGGGTAGTCTCCAAGGCAACTATAGTCCAATCATATCACAGTCCATCGTATATAATATTGTGACGTCCCTTCCGCTTCCTCTTTCTTCACTGCTCGTCAGTTAAGTGCATTCCTTACATTCTTGGCTTAATCTGACGTTGTTGCTGTTTGTATAGTGGTTTCTTGTGCACGTTATTAGCATTATTGCCTTGGTATTGTTTCATATTCCCTGCGCAGCAGGCTCTTGCCCAAGCGCGTTCTCCCCCTCGCAGTTTCTCCCGCTGTGTGCTCTGTGCGCGGTGAGATCCTGTCAGGCGCGTCTGGTCTGAGCGAGGCAGCTCCGTCGAGCGCTCCCGCTGGTCTTTACGTGCGTTTGGGAATCCGGTAACTCCTTTAGTGTCCGCTTGATTCCCGACCAACCCTTGCCTAATTTTGACACCGCTACGCGGTGATTTCCCCACACGGCCACGTTAGTGACCAGCGCCACCTGGTGGTGGTAATTGGTATTGCGCCTCAGTCTATTCTTATAACAGCTTCGGGAAAGCCCAGCTGTTGGAGCACCGGCGAGGGGGCTGTCTTAAGGATTTTAAGGGCATTTGTTCTGTGCTCACACCCTCTGCTATCATGTCTTCTCCAGAAGACCATTTTTACTCCTCCTACCAGGAACTGGAGGAGGAATGGCCCCCTAACTTCTCCCTCCAGCAGTGGACCAAGCCCTCTCTCTGGCTATTTCTAGGGCGCTGGCTCCTCTTAGGGATCAGGTTGATAAGCTGGCGAAAAGCATCCCTGGGGTGTTCAGTGACCCAGATCTGGTGGTGGCGGGTCCAAGTAGCTCCCAGATGGGGAATAAAAGGGCCGTTAAGCATAACGCGGGGCACTTGGAAGGATTTGATAAACTTACGGAGACCTTCCTCAAGAGTGCGCGAACGCTAAAACATGCACCCTGCCGGGAGGAGGAGGGGCCCGGAGAAAATTGCAACACTGTCACCACTATTGTAGACCCCGACGGCGGGTTTCCCTTAGAGGGAGAGGGTGTATCGGAGGACGATTTCTCCTCCGATGAGGATAAGGACTCGGGGCGTCCCTGGCGTCCAGAGTCCCACTCCTCTCAGTCCCCGGTTGGGGACGGGGTCCACTCGGACATGTTCGAGCCTACCCAAATTTACCATCCTAGGTCGGCAGAGTGGACACCTGACGCCAAAGTGGCAGAGTATGTGGTGGGGAAAATCCATCAACCCCTTGAAAGGGAGGTCAGGAATAGGATGAGGGGAGAATGCCCCAGGACCTCACTGAAGGGGAAGGTGGCACACACGCCTGAAATTGATGAGAAACTATGAACCTTTTTCTCCAAGTATATGAGGGATCCCAAGAAAGGAATTGATAGGTCTTGGACGTGGTAGGGCCCTTGACCCAAATTATTCAATTGACGGAGCGTTCCAAAGAGTCAGGATCCCCTTTGTCCACGGATATTGTGGCTGGTTGGGCGCACTACCCTAAACCCTAAAACACTACCCCTCCACTACCCAAACACCACTGCACTACCCTAAACCCTAAAACACTACCCCCAGCACGACACCCTCCACTACCCAAACATAACTGCACTACCCTAAACCCTAAAACACTACCACCAGCACGACTCCCTACACTACCCAAACACCACTGCACTACCCTAAACCCTAAAACACTACCCCAGCACGACTCCCTACACTACCCAAACACCACTGCACTACACTAAACCCTAAATATACCCCCAGCATGACCTCCCACACTACACAAACACCACTGCACTACCCTAAACCCTAAAACACTACCCCCAGCACGACCCCCTACACTACCCAAACACCACTGCACTACCCTAAACCCTAAAACACTAACCCCAGCATGACCCCTACACTACCCAAACACAACTGCACTACCCTAAACCCAAAAACACGAACCCCTACACTACACAAACATGACTGCACTACCCTAAACCCTAAAACACTACCCACAGCATGACCCCCTTCACTACACAAACACCACTGCACTGCCCTAAACCCTAAAACACTACCCCAGCACTACCCCTACACTACCCAAACACCACTGCACTAACATAAACCCTAAAACACTACCCCCAGCACAACCCCCTACACTACACAAACACCACTGCACTACCCTAAACCCTAAAACACTACCCCCAGCACGTCTCCCTACACTACCCAAACACCACTGCACTACCCTAAACCCTAAATCTACCCCCAGCACGACCCCCTACACTACCCAAACACCACTGCACTACCCTAAACCATAAAACACTACCCCCAGCATGACCCCCTACACTACACAAACACCACTGCACTACCCTAAACCCTAAAACACTACCACCAGCATGACCCCCTACACTACTCAAACACCACTGCACTACCCTAAACCCTAAAACACTACCCCAGCATGACCCCCTACACTACCCATACACCACTGCACTACCCTAAACCCTAAAACACTACCCCCAGCATGACCCCCTACACTACTGCACTACCCTAAACCCTAAAACACTACCCCCAGCACGACCCCCTACACTACCCAAACATCACTGCACTACCCTAAACCCTAAAACACTACCCCCAGCACGAGCCCCTATACCACCCAAACACCACTGCACTACCCTAAACCCTAGAAAAGAAACCCCCACCCCATGCCCAATCCCCCTTACCTCTCACTCCTCATGGTTCCTCTCTCCTCGTGGTTCCTGCTTCACGTCATCTCTGAGGGGCGGTGCACGTCGTTGTGAGGAAACGGAACAGCCTCTGTTTCCTTATGACATGGATCGTCTACATGTTTTTTAGAACGCATGGTCATTTACCATACATACCTTTACAACAAAATTCGTTGTAAAGGCATGCGTGGTAAATGACCATGCGTTCTAAAAAAATGCGTAGTAATGACTTCGTGATGTACAACGCATGTGTGGTAATGCATGCGTTGTAATGGTATCGCAAAGTAAAAAAGTCGTTGTAACGGCTGTTTACCGATCGAAGCTGGCCCCTGTTCTTCAGTGAGACGTTTATTTGATTAATTAGGAGGAAGGAATGTGGTTTTTTTACCGAAAAGTGCATTCCCGGCTGTTGTATTCTGAAAGTGTCCGCGTGGCCTGGTTTCACTTCCGGTGAGAGAGTGGAAGAGTCTGTTTGGATCTAAAGGAGTTCTGTTGTTGGACGGGGCCGGCGCGACATGTCATCAGAAAACATAGCTAATGGAAAGCGTCCTCCCTGAAGTGTGGAGCAGTGCCATGTGAGGTCAACGAGTGTGCGTTCCACCGCAGTATGACTGTACCGCGTGACCCATGTGCCGCCTCCAGGGTACGGGAGGCAGAAGCGGCATCGCAGGTCCTCTTGAAAACCGTTGTAGCACTAATTCTACATTTTGGTACTAGGGCATTTTAACTTCGTTGTTCCTGCCAGATACAAAGAGAAGATCCTGTGATATTCAGTGCCCTCGTTACCTTTTTTGTGGGTTGTGGTGCTTGTCACTTCGCTGCCCCGCCGGTGCACACGACTGGGCACCCCACCTCGTGTGCCATCTGCAGGGCCTCTGCCCTCGGATCACAGGTTTCGGTTTCTGGAGTGGCAACATAAACAGTTGCTCCCAAAGGACTAGCCTGAACACTTAGATGAATATCCCCTGCACCAGCATTCCACGGAAATTCTTTCCTAGCTCTCCCACGTCAACGAGCACGGCTCCGCTCGCGACACCGTATGACGTTATCGGAGCCATAAGAGGACCTCGTCGGCGTGCTGACGTCAGTTCCACCCATTTTTTCCGTGCCACCAAGGCAAACAGGGGACCGAGACATTTTCACATGTATACATAGTATAATAAATATATATATATTCACTGAAAAAACCATAGGTTTCAGGCACGTTATAGTTAGAAAATAGCATTTAAAAAACCTTAGAAATTCACTGAAAAAACCATAGGTTTCAGGGGCGTTATAGTTAGTTGGACATTTCACTCGTACAAAACCATAGAAATTCCCCCGTTATAGTTAGTTCAGCTAACTATAACTTGCGCGCCCGCAATGCACTGCTGATGACGTCACATATTACATCACTCATGACATGGCCAGTGACATCACTCATGACATCACTGATGACATCTCAAATGACATCACTGATGACATCATCCAGTGAATATGTGTTTTTCTGAAAATTAAATCAATCAATCAATCAATCACAGAATTTGTAGAGTGCACTACTTACCCGCGAGGGTCTTAAGGCGCTGGGGAGAAAAAAGGGGGGGGTGCTGCTACTGGTCGAACAGCCAGGTCTTGAGTAGCCTCCTGAAGGTCAGCAGGTCTTGGGTCTGTCGTAGGCTTAGTGGAAGGGTGTTCCAGGTCTTGGCGGCGAGGTGCGAGAAGGATCTGCCGCCGGTGGTTGTTCTTCGAATGCGAGGGACGGTGGCGAGGGAGAGGTCGGCGGAGCGGAGCTGGCGGTTGGGGACGTAGAAGAAGAGTCGTCTGTTGAGGTAGGCTGGGCCAGTCTTGTGGAGTGCCTTGTGTGCGTGGATGAGGAGTTTGAAGGAGATTCTCCTGTCGACGGGGAGCCAGTGCAGGTTCCTCAGGTGGGGGGTGATGTGGCTGTGGCGTGGTACGTCGAGGATCAGGCGTGCGGAGGCGTTTTGTATGCGTTGCAGTCGCTTGATGAGCTTGGCCGGGGCTCCCGCGTAGAGGGCGTTCCCATAGTCAAGTCTGCTACTGACGAGGGCCTGGGTGACTGTTCTTCTTGTATTTGTCGGGATCCACCTGTAGATCTTGCGAAGCATGCGGAGGGTGTTGAAGCAGGAGGAGGAGACTGCATTGACTTGCTTGGCCATGGAGAGCGTTGAATCGAGGATGACTCCCAGGTTGCGTGCGTGGTCGGTGGGTGTCGGGGTTGCTCCCAGTGTCGTTGGCCACCAGGAGTCGTCCCAGGCTGAGGGGTTGGAGCCGAGGATGAGGACCTCTGTCTTGTCCGTGTTCAGCTTTAGTCGGCTGATCTTCATCCAATCGGCGACGGCCTTCATTCCTTCATGGAGATTTGATTTGGCGGCGAGGGAGTCCTTGGTGAGGGAGAGGATCAGTTGAGTGTCGTCGGCATAGGAGATTATGTTGAGGTCGTGCTGTCTGGCGATGCGTGCGAGCGGGGCCATGTAGATGTTGAACAGTGTTGGGCTGAGGGAAGATCCCTGGGGTACGCCGCAGATGATCTCGGAGGCTTCGGATCAGAAAGGTGGGAGGCGGACTCTCTGGGTTCTGCCGTCGAGGAAGGAGGTGGTCCATTCCAGGGCCTTGTCTCGGATCCCTGCGTCGTGGGGCGTGCGCGTAGAGTGCGGTGGCAGACAGTGTCGAAGGCGGCGGAGAGGTCCAGCAGGATGAGGGCTGCGGTCTCACCGTTGTCCAGCAGGGTCCTGATGTCGTCGGTGGTGGCGATGAGGGCAGTCTCAGTGCTGTGGTTGCTGCGGAACCCTGATTGGGATGGGTCCAGGATGCTGTTTTCTTCGAGGTATCGGGTTAGCTGTTTGTTGACGATCTTCTCAATGACCTTGGCTGGGAACGGAAGCAGGGAGATGGGCCGGAAGTTCTTGAGGTCTCTCGGGTCCGCCTTGGGTTTTTTGAGTAGGGCGTTGATCTCTGCGTGTTTCCAGCTCTCTGGGAAGGTCGCGGTCTCGAAGGAGAGATTGATAACGTTGCACAGGTGGGGTGCGATGGAGCTGCTGGCTTTGTTGAAGATGTGGTGCGGGAAAGGGTCTGACGGGGAGCCGGAGTGTATTGTGCTCATGGTCTTGATGGTGTCATCGATGTTCACGCTGGCCCAGGCTGGCAAGGGGTCATGGTCGATGGTGTGCGGCGGGTCTGGTGTATCGATCTTAGTAGGGGCTGTCTGGGTGTTGAAGCTGTCGTGGATGTCGGCGATCTTGCGGTGGAAGAAGGTGGCGAGGCAATCTCACAGGGCTTGTTACGGCGGGATGTCTTTGGTGTTGGAGCTGGGGTTGGAGAGTTCCTTCACGATGTTGAAGAGCTCCTTGCTGTTGTGTGCGTTGTTGTCGAGGCGGTCTTTGAAGGAGATTCTCTTGGTGGACCTGATGAGGTGGTGGTGGTTATGGATGGCGTCTTTGTGGGCTACGTGGCTGTCCGGTGTCTTATCACTGTGCCATTTCTTCTCTAGTTTCCGGCAGGTACGCTTGGAAGCTAGGAGTTCCGGGGTGAACCAGCTGGCTCTTTTGGTGGTGTCGCTGTAGGTGAGTTTTTTCAGCGGGGCGAGGGTGTTGGCACAGTCGTCTATCCATCGTCTGAGGTTGCAGGCAGCGTCGTCGGTGTTGGATGGGTCGGAGGGAGGGCTGAGAGCGAGGTTTGCCCATAGTTGGTCTTCGGTGACTTTGCTCCAGCAGCGGCGTGGGATCTGTTGGGTGCGGTGGTGTGTGGTGGGTTTCTGGAAGGTGAAGTGGATGCAGCGGTGGTCGGTCCAGAGGAGTTCCGTGGTGTGGCTGAAGGAGACGTGGGAGCTTGAGGAGAAGACGGGGTCGAGCGTGTGGCCGGCGGAATGAGTCGGTGTTGTGACGAGCTGTCTCAGTCCGAGGTTGGCGAGGTTGTCGATCAGGGTGGTGGAGTTGCTGTCGTTGTTGTTCTCCAGGTGAAAATTCAGGTCTCCGAGGAGGATGTAGTCGGTAGAGGTCAGGGCGTGCGTGCTGATGAAGTTGGCGATGGAGTCGCTGAACTGGGGTCGGGCCCAGGGGGTCTGTAGACAAGGGTGCCTCTAAGGGTGGTGTTGGGGTCCGTGTGGATCTGGAAGTGCATGTGTTCGGCGGTGCAGAGAAAGTCGTCGGTGCTGGTCGAGACCCATCAGTTCTTGTGGACGATGGCGATTCCTCCTCCTACTCCGTTGACGCGGTCTCTGCGGGTGATCTTATAGCCGTCTGGGATGGCTTTGGCGATGTCGGGTGCGGAGGAGTCGTTCATCCAGGTCTCTGTCAGGAAGGCGACGTCTGGTGATGATGTGTCGAGCAGGTCCCAGAGCTCGACGGCGTGTTTGCGTGCGGAGCGGGTGTTCAGTAGGATGCATCGGAGGTGGTTGAGGTCCTTCTTGGCGGGTGCTTTGGTGGCTCTGAGGCTGGTGTAGCTGCAGTTCCGGCAGGTGAAGGGGCCATGAGTGCGTTTCGGGGCGGCCTTGAAGCAGTTGTGTGTCCGTCCGGGGTTGAGAGTGTGGAGTGTGGTGGCATCGTAACGGCGTCGGTCCTCGAGGCTGGAGCGGGGGGCGCACGGCCCAGGGGTTCTGGCACTGGGCGCGGTCCAGGCGCGGACGGGCGCAGACGGGCTTGCCTTAGGCGCGCTTCGGCGCGCCAGCGCGCGGCACGCACAGCGGCCGCCATATATGGGGAGGTGGGAGGGAGGAGCAGCTGGGAGGCGGGAGGCAGGGGCAGCGAATGGGCAGTCAGGGGGGCGGGGCCGCAGGGGACGCAGCGGCGGTAGTGGAGAGAGGCAACGGGGGTACAGAAGGCAAAATTGGGCAAGGAAAAATGGGGGCACGCGGGGAAACAGAAAGCAAAATGGACACAGGAAAGGGGCAACGAGGGGAAACAGAAGGCAAAAATGGACACACAAAATGGGGGCACGAGGGGAAACAGAAGGCAAAATTGGGCACAGAAAAATGGGGGCACGAGGGGAAACAGAAGGCAAAATTGGGCACAGAAAAATGGGAGCACGAGGGGAAACAGAAAGCAAAATGGACACAGGAAATGGGGGCAATGAGGGGAAACAGAAGTTTTATATATGTATATCTCAAGGTCGATGGAAGAATAAATGGGTATATAAGTGTCTAAATGGATGATTTGTTTTTGTAAAATTGATTGTATAACTGACTAAGTGTATCTTAGTGAATACATGGGTTAGTGAGTAATGTTTAAATATGAAAATATCTGTATCAGTCTCTCACTTTGTGTATAAGTGGCTGCATGGGTTGGTGAGTAGCTACATGAGTGTCTATATGGGTTATTAGTTGGTTTTTGAGTATCAGTATGAGTGTCTGAGTGTCTGTATGGTTCGGTGGGGGTATTACTCAGTGCATAGATGCATGAATGAGTGACTCACTGTTTGTATGTGTTGAAGACAGCATGTGTGCAGGACTGTATAGGTGGATGAGTATGTGTATGGGTGTGTTAGTGAGTGAATGACTGTCTCAATAGTGTCTTTATGAGTAACTACATATGTTTTAAACTAGTATATGTGAGTATTGGTGTATATAAGTGAGTATATGTGAGAGTGAGAGATTGGAAGAGTTCCTGTACAAATAAGTAGGTGTTTCTATAAGTGATTGTTTAAGAGAGTAAGTATGTGTAAGTTTCTGTAGAAGTAAGTGTGGTAGTGTGTGTATAACTGTATATGCAAGTAAATGGAAGTTTGATACTTTGTTTGCATGTGTGACTATGTGTGTGAGTAACTCTATGGATGAGTGGCGGTGTGTAACAGGATGTATAGGTGTATGAGTACATATGATGAGTGAGTACATGTATGAGTGACTGTATAGGGACTGTTGGTGAATGAGTGGATGTGTGTGTAGATCTTGGAATTACTGAATAGGTGTGTTGGACTGGTATTGGTATGTCCATTGTTTTGAAAATGTTAGTTTGTATTTTTGAGTGTGTGTATCAAAGGTTATATTAGGATGAGAGGAGGTCTGCCACTCTATCACAAGGATGATGTCATCAGTGATGTCATCAGTGATGTCATTTGAGATGTCATCAGTGATGTCATGAGTGATGTCACTGACCATGTCATGAGTGATGTAATATGTGACGTCATCAGCAGTGCATTATGGAGCGCATGAGTTATAGTTAGCTGAACTAACTATAACGGGGGAATTTCTATGGTTTTGTACGAGTGAAATGTCCAACTAACCATAACGCCCCTGAAACCTATGGTTTTTTCAGTGAATATATATATATATATATATATATATATATATATATATATATATATATATATATATATATAAATTACCTACTGGTGGTCGAAGAGCATTTTTTGTTCTGCCAATAACTTTGGTGCCAATTGACAAATCCTCACAAAACTTTCAAAACTAGTAAAACTAGTAAGACACTCACTTCAGCTACTGTTTTGAAAGTTTCAGGGTGATCCATCAAGTGGGTGCCAAGAACAAGGGGAGGTCGCAAAATGAGTTATCCCCATGAAATTTCCTGTAGGCACTTTAGGCCCAAGCAACAGCCCGAACTGCATAACGGAATTACACCAAATTCGGTAGAAAGGTATATATTGGTTCAGAGAAGTGCCTTTTATTGATTTCGTGTAAATCCATTCAGTAGTTTTAGAGCTATATGAACGTAGGTTCACGCACCCTTGAGCCTTGAGATGTACTGTGATTGGCTGGTCACAGTCTGTCTAGAGAGTTGCAGTTGCCATTTTGTAAACCGGACTGTGCCCTGGGGACAAAAATAAAGATTGAAAAGTATGGAAGGGGTCAGGGTAGAGGTACCCTGATGCCATGGGTGCATTGTAGGGGTTATTAAAGGTCCCCATATGAGTTAGAAAATGCCGTAAACCATTTTTTCCATGCATGGGGAGCCGCGACTCAGACGCAACACTCAGCACGGCCCACCCACACAGGTCACAGTGGAGTCGCAAACCTTGTCACAAAAATAAAAAAATTATGTAGACATTCAGTCACAGAGTAATGTATCAACTCACAGACCCACACAGAGTCACTTAGCTAGTCAGAGACCCACTCAGATACTTATGCCCTAACTAACAGACCTACTCACACACTCAAGCATCCACTGACTCATTCACAGAGACAGTCATGCATCTACACACAGACCCACTCAGTGAGTTGCACACTCACTCACAGACCCACACAGAGACTAATTCACCCACTCACAGACCCACTCAGAGACTCATGCACCCTCTCACAGACCCACTCAGATAATTGCGGATCCAATGAGAGATGCACGCACCCACTCAAAAACCCACTGAGAGACTCATGCACCCACTGACAGACCCACTGAGACACATACACACCCACTGAAAGACCCACTCAGACACTCATGCACCCACTCACACCCCCAATCAGAGACTCATGCGCCCATTCACAGACCCACTCAAACACTTATTCGCCCATTTACAGATCCACTCAGAGTCATGCACCCACTCACAGACCCATACAGAGACATATGCATCCAATCACGACCCACTCAGAGACTTACACTCACACTCAGAGACCCACTGAGACAGTCACAAACCCATTCAGACACTCATGCTCCCACTTATAGTCCCACTTATATATTCACACACACAGTCACAAGCCCACTTAGACACCCACTCACAAACTCATTCAGAGACTCATGCATCCACTCACAGAGCCATTCAGACCCTGATGCAGCCACTCTGAGACTCATTGTTGCCCACACTCACACATTCACTCAGGAACTAATATATAAGTGCTCGCAGACCTACTCAGACTTATGCATCCACTTACATACACATAGACACTGCCAAAATTACTCACAAACTATTTGTAACATGTATAGAATGAAAATAATAGTTATAAATATTTTAAAAAAATTGAATTTGTGTTTCTGCTTTGTGAATCTGTGAAGGGGTCGCGACTCCGTAGAATATTTTTTTGAAAAAAGGATTTAAAATTGATATTATTTAGTGTTCAGCAATAGGGTGGCTCTGAGGAGAGCCTTTGTGTTCCTTGTGAGTATGCGACAGCTAAATATAAGACCGGAAGCAGATTTTCAGGTTGCTGAGAAACACTCTGTTTCCTTCATCACTTCTATAAATTCCATGCATGTCGAAACACAGATTGTTGCTGTAGATAGGGCCCATGTTATGGTCTCTGAGGAATGTAGAAACCACGTTATTAACATGTTTCCTGGCTTTGTTAATCTGAAACAGAATTGATTTGGCCACTTCCATTTCTGCCTTTGGCATATGTTTGAGTACACCAAGACATTGTCAGTGAAAAGTGCCATTAATTGGCCAAAGGTCTCCTTCATTTTGATTTCCAAACCAACTCCAGTATGAGTGTCTAGGTCAGTGCCATCATAGTGCACAATTAAGAGGTCTGGATGTTGGCAATCTGCAATACTCTCAACCAAAGGAAACAATTGCCACTTTAACCTTCCGTGGCCAATCCGTTTAATGTCCATATTAGGCAAACCCAAGTCCCTGTCAATATCCATTTTTAGAGCAGAATCTCTGGCCCAGTAGATATAGCTATTACCAACAATCCAACCCTAACCATTTTGAAGAATGGAGCAGTAGCACACAGGAGAATGCTGCAGCTGAATGTGACATTTAGTAGAATGAAAGGTAGTTAAAATGGAGGAGTGGACCTGCTTTGCAAAAGGATGTATTTGATTGGGTGGTGTAAAAATGTGATAATTTAAAATAGGTATTGATTTTATTACTAAAGTAAGTTCATCTCTGAATGGCTGTGGATTAATTGTACACAAGGTATGCTGCTGTGGATATGCTTACATTTTTGAACAGTCATTCACACATGCTACAGTTGGACTTGAAGCTTGTATACCCTGGTTAGAAAGTCTATGAACTTTTGACTTACTGGTACAGTAGAGTGTTTCAAACCTGGTTGTTATGGCTACTTAGAGAAAGCAGTGTGGGGGAAGGGTTCCAATGACAGTGCACTTTGAATCTGCAAAGTATAGTAGATTCGGAGCCTCGTGGCTACTTAGCCCACATAACACAAACCGCGCGCAGCGGACGCGCGCAGGCTGAAGGCAGGCAACAGCGCTGCTAATTACTTCAAACAGGCTGACTTGACTCGCTGCTGGTTTGGTTTGACTTGATTGCTATCGAATTTTTAACCACTCGCTGCTATATCTACTTTTAAACAAAGATCAAAATCTCACTAAACCTGTTTTATTTGCGCCGCATTTTTACTTCATTTACCTGTCCTCTTGAACCGCACTGCTCCCCGGTCCACCACGGGAAGTCCCGATTGCATGGAGGGAGTATCCGGCAACGTTACCCATTCCCTTCCGGGCAGGAGACCGGAGGGGGCGGAGCCTCGTGGCTACTTAGCCCACATGACACAAACCGCACGCAGCGGACGCGCGCAGGCTGAAGGCAGGCAACAGCGCTGCTAATTACTTCAAACAGGCTGACTTGACTCGCTGCTGGTTTGGTTTGACTTGATTGCTATCGAATTTTTAACCACTCGCTGCTATATCTACTTTTAAACAAAGATCAAAATCTCACTAAACCTGTTTTATTTGCGCCGCATTTTTACTTCATTTACCTGTCCTCTTGAACCGCACTGCTCCCCGGTCCACCACGGGAAGTCCCGATAGCGTGGAGGGAGTATCCGGCAACGTTACCCATTCCCTTCCGGGCAGGAGACCGGAGGGGGCGGAGCCTCGTGGCTACTTAGCCCACATGACACAAACCGCGCGCAGCGGACGCGTGCAGCGGGCGCGCCACCGGCGCGCCGAAGGCGTGCCAAAGGCAAGCCCGTCTGCGCCCGTCCGCGGCCAGCCGAGGCCAGGGGCCAGAGCCCCTGTCCGTCCCATGTCCCACATCAGATCCTATAGCCCATTTACCCTACGTAATCTAAGAGGACCGACATCCGACAAGTGTTGCCATTCGTGGAACATAGCAGATGAATACACTGACTGCCCCCATTGTGGGTTTAACCTCCGGCCGGTTGTTAAAACACAGAACTCCCTTATAGAGCCTGCCAACATAAAAATGTTCTTGCTAAACTGCCGATCGTACCCTAAACATGCCATTGAAATTGCACTACTACTGGAAGAACTCAAACCGGATGTTCTCTTCCTCACGGAAACGTGGCTTAATAATGAATCTGAGCCAGTCCTCGCACAAAATTTCCCTGGCGGCTACCTTATACAACGAAAAGACCGCAAAGAAGGTAGAGGGGGGGGCTTAGCAATCATCATCAAAGACCACCTTAAGTGTCGCATCTCCCCAGCTCAGGTCTCAGACTGCGAGAGTCTACAATTCTCCATAGATTTCTCCCCCACTGTCACTTTCTCTGGGCTATTAATTTACCGCCCACCTGGCCCCCTAGGACAATTCCTTAACACTCTTCCGACAACTACTGCTAATTTAGCTTGTTCATCGTCCATCTTCACAATATTGGGAGATCTTAATATTCATTTGGACAATACCTCCGATCACACCACAATTGAACTTAATCTGAGCCTCTCCGCACTTCAGCTAAAGCAATTAGTATCCACCCCCATCCATATCAAAGGCCATATACTTGACCCCGTCTTTAGCAACTGCCTTGAACTCACATCTGGTAAGCCATCGCCGCTTCCTTGGTCCAATCACTTTTTGATTCCCATAACTTGGGAAATCCCGAAATACCCTCTTCCCTCCATTTCATCTTCCCGACGGGAACGTAATTGGTCCAAGCTTCCCAGGCAATGCTGGATCTCAGCCCTTGAAAACTCCAGACCTAACAAAGACCCTAACCCTACCCTAGCCAATGAGAACTTTAATTACTGGATCCAAAGCTCCCTCGACGCTATTCTTCCGATAAGGCACGTCCATCTTAAAGGTAGAGCAAAGATGTCCCCCTGGTACTCCCCGAAATTACGGGAGCTCAAGCAAAACTGTAAAAAGCTTGAGAGGAAATGGAGACAAACCTATGCAGTCCCGAGCAAAACCAAATACAGGGAAGCAATAAAAACCTATAAATTAGAAATCAAACTCGCCCAAGCTGCCTTTTATGAAGAAAAAATTAAGGCAGCCTCCAACTCCCCTAAGGAGATCTATCGGATCGCTAAAACTCTCTCAAAATTGCCCCAGAAGCAACCCACCTCTGATGATGCCTTATCCCGGTGCACCAATCTGGTGGAATTTTTCCATCAGAAAGTACAAAACATTTACTCTACCTTTACCCCTATCCAGCCTGATACCACTAACTGGTCAGTCTGTGGAACTCAAGCCACATTGAAATCATTTCCTCCCTTAGATTCCACATCCCTAGACTCCATCATGCACCGGGTAAAATCAGGTTCCCCCTAGACCCAGCTCCTCCCCGCGCTTTGTTACAAGTCACAGCAAACATCTTACCTACGGTCCTTGACCTACTGAACGCCTCCATTTCCGCCGGAGTGGTTCCCCCGGCTTGGAAATGTGCAATGGTAAAGGCCCTCTTAAAAAACCTAGACGAGAATAACCTGAGCAATTACCGCCCAATTTCCCTACTCCCGTGGATGAGCAAGATACTAGAAAAGCACATTAACTCAGTGCTGGGAGAGTTTTTAGAATCTAATAACCTACTGCATCCCTCTCAGACTGGCTTCCGTCCCCAACACGGGACCGAAACAGCCCTCCTTGCCGTAACAGAGGAGGCAAGGAGGATCCTGGATCAGGGAGGCTCTGCGGCCATCATCCTCCTCGATCTCAGTGCCGCATTCGACACTGTAAATCACAGCACGCTGATTTTGAGACTAAAAACATGGGTGTATCAGGCAATGCCATTGCCTGGCTACATTCCTTCTTAAGTGACCGGTCCTTTCAGGTCTTTGAAGGCGATGTGGTCTCCGAACAAATGCCTTTAAGCTGTGGTGTGCCTCAGGGCTCCTCCCTGAGCCCCACATTATTTAACATTTACATGAGCTCCCTAGCAGAGATTGTCTCCCCATTTAACATCAAAATCATCACCTATGCTGACGACACTCAGCTGGTGGTGGCACTAAATGACCCCAAAAATTTGCAAATAATCTTGAGAGTTGTCTCATTGAGGTGGCTAAGTGGATGGAAAACTCGTGCCTGAAGCTTAACGGGGATAAAACGGAGATTATGCTTCTCGGGAACTCCCTCTCTCAAGACGGAGCAATTCTGGCCAAAATGTCTTGGCCCCGCTCCAGTACCCTCCGACCAAATCAAAAGCCTGGGCATTTGGCTGGACCGCTCCCTCAGTTTTAACCACCAGGCTGCGAAACTCTCGGCCACTTGCTTTGGTCTCCTGAGGATGCTACGCAAGCTACTTCCCCTCCTTCCATTTCAAGCACGAAAAATCATGGTACAAGGTCTACTCCTATCGCGCCTGGATTATGGGAACGCTCTGTACCTGGGGGCCCCGCAATCCACCATTGGCAAGCTGCAAGTAATCCAAAACTGTGCAGCCCGCACTCTCCTCCAGACCCCTCCCCGACAGTCCGCAGCCCCTGCACTAAGGAGTCTCCACTGGTTACCGGTCAGGGAGAGAATTCAATTCAAAGCCATGTGCATTGCGCACAAGGCTTTTAGGAAGACCGGCTCATTAATCAGTCAGTCCTTGATAACACCCTACCAACCAAACAGGCATCTCCGATCAACCTTTTCCTCCCTCGCCCTATTGCCTACTATAAAGAGAGCCAGAGGCGGCGGACGATCCTTTTCCTATAACTCTGCCAAGATCTGGAATGCACTCCCCCTCCGTATGCGGACGGAACCCAATCTCCTGTCCTTCCGCAAACTCCTAAAAACTTTTCTCTTCAATAACCACTGAGTCCTCCTTCTGTCTGCGTTTCGTCCACAGCGCTGGGATGCCTCAGGGTAGCTATTGCGCTATATAAATGTTTTTTTCATTTCATTTCATTTCAGATATAGCATATATTGTGAAATATGAATTTTCTAATTCAGTATTGTCATTGGTTCTAAAATGTGGTTGTAAAAACATAGCAATAGCTTAGTATATGCTTTAACGAACTCCCGTATATGGTCGCAACTCCATTGCAGGTCGTGGATCCACTCACAGCTACTACCAAATTGGGCATTTTATGAGGGGAACAATAGAGGGTTAACAAAATTACTAATGAAAACTGGAGTAAGAAAAGGAAAAAGAGAGGAAAACTTTGCCGTTACTGGTTCTTACTTACAAAGAGTAGTACTAATCATTATCCATGAGAAGACATTTGAACAGAAAGAGTGGTAATATTTGAGGATCCACAAAGCAAATTAACAGGTATGGTGATAATGAGGAGATTGATAATACATATATATATATATATATATATATATATATATATATATATATATATATATATATATATATATATATATATATATATATATATATATATAATCAGTTATAAGTGACAGTTTAATGTTCTACATTTAGAGTTACTTTTATAAGCAAAGGCATGCATGTAAAGGGCTTTAAATCTTTTTTACATATGAAATGAAGTGGATATGGAGCTAGTCAACAATTCCAATGGCAACTGATATGTACATGTAAAGAGTATCATATATAGGCATTTACATGATGAAAAAGTCAGTAGCAAAAAGTTATCCACTGAATCATCTATTTGGAATTAGATGACAGAAAACTTTGTTGTTGGTTAAGTGAATATTTTTATATCCTAGATATAGTTTTGGTACCTTATCTGCAATGGGTGTCTTTAATGACTTTATATGATTGTACTTCAGTGCTGTACTTGTGGTAGGATCTGGTACTCTAGAGCATGTGTATGAAGTGTTACTGTTTTTACTTAATTTGAGATTTAAAACCTTTACCAAATCTTTAATTGGTGTTGTACTACATATAAGTGAACTCTTATCTAGACTGTACATAATGGACACTGAATGAGGTAAATGCGTAAAATGTAAATTATATACATTCAATTATAAGTGCTTTCTGTGTGCACTTACAGACCTATATATGCAGTTTTAGAAGGAGTATCACACCCACACTGGAACTCCCATACCTATCTAGAACATGATTGAGTGACTTAAACACCCAGTGAGACATTCATAGAGACACTTCAATAGTCACTCTCAGACACACACAGCTGCTATGTAAGTAGGACTGATGGAGTCAGTTGCATACAGATTTACATACCCCAAAGCTCTGTAATGCCCTCCTGATCACACATACAGCCACTCAACACCCACACACTCACCCATACATGCAGTCATGCACACTCACTCACACATATACACAGTGATGCAGCATGTGACTTGCCTATACAGCTACTCATGTACCCTTTCATATGCTCATACAAACACTCACACACCCACTCAGTCACCTAAACATCCGGTGAGCCACCCTCTCACTTATCCATGTACCCACTTTTACAATCTATCATAAACTCATAAATTCACTCAGACACCCACTCACTCATTGATACCACCATTTAAACTACCATTCTAACATATAACCTGTCAACACCCACACTATTGCTCATACTGGCACTCATGGACACTCACTCACACCAGTTAGACAGTTATTGACTCACTTATATAGCTACTAAAATATAATTTGACACACGCATACATACACCCACACATTCTCTCATTCATCTAAAAAGCCACTAATCCAACCTCTCAATCACCCATGTATCCACTCATACAACCTGTCAAAAACTCATATCTTCTCCCACAGCCAGTTATTTTTTGATAGAGCTGCTCACACACCCAGCGATATATATATCCACTCAACACCCACACACACAGTCATGTAGGTACTTGTACGGACTCTTACTCACACATACACCTAGCCATGCAGTCACTAACTCACCTATACAGCTACGCATACACCGTTTCACACACCCATACATCTATTCACACACCTATTCACTCACTCATACATTCACTTATTCACCCTATCTCATACTAATAGAGCCAGTCATGAAAACTCTCAGTCAATTATACACACATTCACACAACCAGTCAGTCACTCATACAGTGAGTCCCACACCCACTCAGTCACCTATACAGTCACTAAACACACATACACTCAGCTATACAGGTGCTCATGCACACCCTCACTTATAGATATACCCAGTCACACACACACAGTTACAAAGGTTATATGTACCAGAAAACCATAAAATGTTGGTTCTGAGAAGAATCATGTGTAAAAAATATGTTTTAGCATTTTTTTGTATTTTCTAACATTTTTATTTCTTTGTTTGGTGTATTTTTAAATTTTTTGCAAAATCGCTGCAACATGGTGCATTATCATAAAAAAAACAACTTGCACCAGCAACTTAGTGGAAAATAATTAACATTTGCGATTCTTTAGGCACTCAAGAATCGCAGGAACTGACTGCTCCCCTACACATATAATAGTTTTGCAAACTCAAACAATGCTGGCCTAGTGCAGAAAACTCAGGAATAGTCAAAGGTGGTTCTGAAGTTAAGACTTCTGCTGATGATGTGCTTGCCTAAGCAGTGTCTCCAGTTGCTGCCTGTTCTCTCCTTTCCCGCTCTTTTGTTCTTGCATGAGCCGGTTGGTATACATTGTCTGAAGGTGTTTGAGTATTGAAGACATCCCACATGAATACTTCTTCTCTGACCCACAGGATTCTTGCACAGTGTGCATGTAATTTTTCTTACTTTTCTTTTCTTTTCACCCTCTGGAATGAAGAAAAAGGCACAAACTATGCTTCCTTTTTTCTTTTTGGTTGGCTGATCTTCCTCTTCGATGTCTTCCACATCTTCAGGAGTTGGTGTACCAGATGCCATGATCACCTTTTCAAAAATGAAGGAGAAACACCAAAAAATAAATAAAGAAGTTGGAGAAAATACAAATGGATGTTATCCTACCAAACCAAAGAAAAATAAGGAAGAGAAGGGGCGGGGTCTTCTTATTGGAATGCTAGAAAGGTGTACAACCAATGAGATCCTTTTCTTTTTTGGTCACATGGGATGTGTGTCCCCTTCGCGCAACACAGCAAAATAAATTATATTTCAATGAGAATTATACTACTTTTGAAAGTCTAAGAGTAAGCCTCTGATAATAAGCAAAAGTTAAATGTATTATACTACTACAAAATTTAAACCGGAGCCACAAACCCACCGTGCATCCAGAAATAGGCCTCTCTGCATATCACTGATTCACGCAGGGGAAGACAGAACATGTTGATTTACTATGTGAAAATCTCACTGCCTGAATATATGGAACACACATATACACACTGTCTGCACTGCTCTTCTGTGTGCATATACTGCTGCCTTAGCGGGGGCTACGGGTTATATACATGTGTAAATGTTGCACACTGACATACAGTAGCACACAAAACTCCTCCACTCACTCACAGACCCACTCAGAGACTCGCACACCCACTCACAGACCCACTCAGACACTTATGCACCCCCTTTCAGATACACACGGCCACTAACACAGCTATGTACACACCCATAAGTCACTCACACACCAATTCACAGACGATACAGCCACGCAAACACCCACAAAACCACTCACACACCCAGTCACAAACCCATACACCACTCACACAACCACACTCCTACCTATACAGCCACTCACACACACACTCTCAAAGGTTACAGGTTACATTTAGTAAATAAAATTTTCAAAAAACATAGAATTTCACTAAAAAAAAGCAAAGTTTACAAGGGCATTATAGTTAGAAAATAGAATATAAAAAACCTTAGAAACTCACTGAAGTACCAAAGGTTACAGTGACATTATAATTAGGGAATAGAATTTAAAAAACCTTAGAAATTCACAAAAAAAAAACAAAGGTTCAGATTTCACTCAAACAAAACCAGTGAAATTCAGCAGTTATAGTTACCTGAGCGCACTATAACGTATGCCCCCGCAATGCACTGCTTATGACCTCACATATTACATCACTCATGACATGGTCAGTAGCATCACTGATGACATCCCTGACATCTCAAATGACATCATTCATGACATCACTTATGACATCTCAAACGACATCACTGATGATATCATCCACAGATCCAGTCACACATCGACTAATACATCATACAGCATCTTATACATCCACTCCTACTCTCATACAACCAATGACATACCCATTTACAGACAAATACAATCACTCACACATGTACTCACTGATCCATACAGCCATTCACACATCAACTCAACCACACAGCCAATAATGCACCCACTTACTCACATAAACAGCCCCTTATGCACATGTTGATTGATCAATACAAGCATACACACAAGGCCTGGGCGGAGTTTGCGGAGTTCCGTGTGACAAACAAAACTCCACCAAGCTATGCGGAGTTCCACAAGCAGCGGTGTGTATTACCTTGAGCTTCTCTCGCTGATTTTTACCACCAGATGTTTGTCCCCACTGTAAAACCAGCGCGAACGGCATCACACGCAGCACAAGAGGGTGCAGCTTTCCAGTGTGTGCACAAATGCACACGATAGTGTGAAAGTGATTGACAAAGCAGTTCCTGAATGGACCCTGCTCTGTCAACCCCAGCTTGTGATTCAATTTTCAGCAACTAGGCATCCCTGATAGTAAGCAAATGAGTTGCTGCTGAATGGTTCTGCTGTGGTTCACTTTCCCATCGTATGTCAAACTCCACTACCCCCCCATCCGGCCCTGCCCCACAGCGTTACCTGTGCAAGCCGCCACTGCAAGTACCATGATTCAGGGGTTAAACTAATGCATTTTAGTGCTGGTGTCCGCATCACCGCACTAAAATGCATTAGTCGCACAATTATGATTCTCCTCGGAGATCACGCAGTACTGTGCTCAATGAAAGCAGCCCATGTGCGGTGTTTGATGTGCACAGCTGCAGGGCTTTGTCTACACAGGCAATTTAATAGTTAACATCCTCCTAAGGCTCAGTGAGACTCCTGAGTCATTGCTGTGGTGACCTGGCAGTGTAAAAAGGAGTTGGATCCATTTGTTTCTGCACCACGTGGGAAAAACATGAAAAAATAGACAAACCAAAGCCCCGGCATGAGCTACGTGGATCTGGCGTCTTCAGTTGTTTTCCGGGCCTAGTTTGCACTGCAGAGCATTGGTCCTGCCGAGCATCGTTGTGCACCAGTGGGATTGTTTTACCTTTTATCTGAAGGCTCATCTGCGAGAGAAGTAGCACCTTTACACTCGGGACACACAGTCCCAAGTGAGGAGTGGAAGAGAGTAACTGATTGTCTGTGCCATGTGACACTCTTGAAGTGGCTGCTGCTGAAGCTCGTAGCCATCCTGCCCAGCCGGGCTGCATTACGGTGCATTTAAGGTTATTATTTCACATTTTCCCAGTGCTTTAAATGGGCCGGTACTCACCGGTACTGAGTACCGGCACTTTCGATTTTTTTTGCCGTTAGTACCAGCACTTCTCTGTAGCCAGGGAGAGTACCGGTACCCTGATTCATGGCACGGCAGGTGCAGGTTAGGTTTCTCCTCCAGTGCAGGGCAGATGCCGCTCTGCTTCCGAGGAGCTTGTAATGAACCGAGCCGTAATGTAGCCTTTTGCAGAGTTGCAGCGCCCATTTGAATGTCCCCAAGCTGCAGGTGTTTGAAAGGGCTTGTGTCACACTGTGATTAACAGGACAGGATCTCTAGACAGACCCTGCACTGTCAATCAGGTGCGTAGCGACCATTCCGGTGAAAGTGCCATCATGGCTGTCATTATGTGTAATGAGTTAATCTGTTTTATTGACATAAACGCATTTCTCGTGTGCTTTAATATGTGGTGCAACTAGTACAAAAGTCATTATGTATGATCATATCTTGCCCTTAGCCCGGCCCTTAGCCCCGCCCACTTGCCACACCTCTATTTTATTGAGTACCTGCACTTATTTTTCCCCATTTAAAGCACTGCATTTTCCTTAATCTTGCACCTAAAATTGTTACCTAATTCTAGGACGTGCTTATGTATTTTTTTTGTGTGCAATATTTTATGCTTGTTCAGTGAGGGCATACTCTGAACTATTCAAGTCCAGGTGTTTATAACAAGCCACAATCAAGACTTCTATAGTTCAAGATGAAGGCAGTGCGAGTTCCTTGACAGAGCCTGTCAGTGGGTCAAAAATGTGTTTACAATACGTGGTCATCCAATCCTTGGCCTATTTGCAGAGTGCAGAGACACATGCTCTTGTAATCAGTTTCAACTTTAATTCTATATGAAGGCGTGAAACAGTTGTCAAAATATTGACAAGGCAAAAGTAAAAGAAACTGCAGCGCTTATAGGTGAGTGAGTCTGTTGTGTTTTGGGGGCAGTAAAATGAAGGGAATTTAACAGCTTTAAGTGTGCAGAGTGTCATTTAACTAGCCCTCATGCATTTCATTACTGAAAGAGGCCTTTGAAGCTAAAACACAGAATCTAAATCGCATCCCGTATGTTTTTATTTTGTATAGGTATGAATCTATCATGTGGGGAGGAGGGAAGGAGCAGCCATATGTCTTGCATGGAAAGTGTAGGCCCTGGTGAAGTAGGGAGTGCAGTATTTTTATGGAAAGACATAGGGGCCGATTCCGATCTCGGCCGGTAGGGCTCCGAATCGGATTCGGATTCACCGGATCCGATTCGGAGCCCTGTTTCCCGACCGAATCGTACGCGGGTCCGGCCGAGCGAGTACGATGCAAGCACCCGCGAAATCGCCGACCGACTCGAACGCGGCTTCAACACGCTCCGACCGACTCGCATGGACACGACTCGCACCGCGCTATGGAGAAGTTTCCCGGCCGGGTAAGTTTCCCGTCCGGCTCGAAAGAGCTGTCGGAGCCGGACTTTGGGGGTCCGCGTCAAACCCCCCTGTACGCGTAGGCGTGCGAGTCGCACACAGGGGGGACCCATGGGTCCCCCCTACCTGTGCATGTATGCCGCGATGCGCTTGGACGCGTACACGCTGTAGGGGGCGCCCTTGTCCGCCTCGCACCCATTGAGTCAATGGGAGCCCGCGTACGCGTTGTACGACAGGCTCCCATTGACTTCAATGGGAGTCCGACCGACTCGAGTCCGATGGCATGCGTGCGCATCGTACTCGTTCGGTCGGACTGCTAGGGTCCGATTCGGTCGGAATTCTCTCCAGGTCCGGCTCGGTCGGAGAGATTTCCGGCCCAAATCGGAATTGGCCCTAAAGTCTGCCTTCCCTGAGCAGATCTGGTTTCAGATTAGATCTGGCTAGCTCTAATCTTTCTGTAACGCTCTGCACGTACAGGGCAATATGCTCCTGTCTGGCACCATATAGTAGTGCAGAGGGTAAACCTGCTTGCACCAAAGAACTTGTACCTTGACATCACTGAACTGTATTTTATGCAGCTTGCTCCATGGGTTATTGCTTTTGCCACATAGATCCTTTTGTTACTTGTGGTTTAGCCGCATCTGTGACTGAGCTGGGGAGGGGGGCTGTGCATGGACATAATGTACAGGAGCTCATTTAAAAAGCTCCTGCTGGAGAGTTACTTGTGTAGTAGTAGTTTTGACTCACCATAAAGTAGTGCAGAGGTTTAAAATGGATTGGACAAAGCTCAGTTGCTTTGCACCAGATTTAAGATCTTCTTAGAGTTTCTCGTTGCTGAAATGGGTGTACCTTCTGATATTTATATGTTTCCCTCATCTTCATTGCTTGATTTTGCTCATGAGAAAGTGTCACTTATAGTTGTTGAAATGTCACTCATAATTACACTGTAATTATGAATATGTCACACATAGCAATCTGAAAACTTGGCAGCTGTGTGGTCCCCGGGGCAGCATGGGAGGGTGTACAGGCCTACCTATGCATTTAATTTTTTTAAACTGAAGCCCTGGGGAGCTGGTGGTCCCCGGGGCATTATTAAGCCCTAGGATGATGGGGGGTACGTCCCCTCCACATCCTATTATATCCAAAAGCCACAGGGACCTAGCCAACTTGGGGTGCCTATTTGATTGGAACTGCGTAAAGCTGCGCTTTGATTTTTTTTTTAAAAGTTCGGCGCATCCTGTGGGAGTCCTGGCAATAATTTAAAAAAAAAAACAGATCTATATTTGGTTATATTTAATAAAAAACATTTTAATGATTTGTTTAGTACATTTGTTGCAACTTTGATAAGTCGTGTTCTAGTAAACTTCGGTTAATATTTTTATTTATAGAAGAGATTTACTTAAGTAAGAAAATAATAATGATTGAAGGAGTAAAATGTTGTGTTTTGATAATTTTCCAACTTTTTTAAGGGTTCGCAACACCACAGCACACCGTCACGGCATGTATTTCCGGAGTCGTGTTGGGGGTCGAAACTCCTACAGTTTCAAACAAAATTTCTAAATATTTATATATACAAGAAGAGGTTTATTAAAAATACTATAAAAGTAGTTACTCTATAGATAGTTTGTGTAATTCAATATGTTTTAATATATTTCCTGGAATCATGCTCCAGGCGCGATGGGGTCATGCTGGAGTCACGCACCCCATGTGACCTAGAAAAAAATGAATTTCATTGGTGTAACACCTTTCAATCACACCTAACCTAAAAGGCCCACCTGCTTCTAGAACTTGGAAGGTGTGGTTCATAATTTGATATATTACTTCTGAGGTAGGTAGGTTTTTTTGGTGCTATTTGTGTTTGATTTTCAAAATTAGAATGGCAGTCAGCTCACAGCAGCAAGAAGAAGAGGAGCTGAGACTGCTAGAAGAACCAGAAGAAGAAGAGCCACCCAAAAAAAGCAAAGAAAGTATTGTATGGCAATTCTTTTCTGTACCTAAGGGTGAGAAGAAGGTGAATGCAAGAAAGGTGACATGCAACATCTGTCAGAAGGTCCTTTCTTGGGGAAGTGAGTGGAAGTACAGCTGTGGTACGTCAAGCAAGTACAAACATCTCCGCACTATTCATTCAACTTGCCTGGCTCATGCAGAGACTAAAAGAACAGCAGGAAGAAACAGGTGGAAGTGATGCTGGTACTTCTTCAGCTGGAAGTTATATTTCCAACATTCCAATTACTATCCCGTAATTTGCAAAAATGGCATTTACTGCCCAAATTGCAGTACCTCCCTCAGTGTTGGGGAGCAGGCAGTTTCAACCGGCCCAAATTGCTTATGCGCTTTGTTTTAGAATGATATCATGGTATTTTGAAAAATAAAATAAAAAACACCCAAAAAAACAAAACATTTTAGAAAACATCAAATAAACCTGTCTAAAAAATTATTCTAGTTAGGACCACATATTCCAGTTAAAAAAAGATAAAATATATGTTAAATGTAAATGTATGTCTGTAAATGTAAGTCTGTGACTGGATGTGTAAGTGTGTGAGTGGGACTGTAAGAGGGTGTGTTAGTGTGTGCTAGGTATGAGTGCCTGCATCAGTCTGTGAGTGGGTTTTTAAGTTTATGTGTGACTCTGAGTGGGTGTGTGAGTAGGTTTATGAGTATATGAATGTGTGTATTAATTGCTAAGTGTCTGTAAATAAATGTGTGAGTGGATGCGTAAGTGTGTGAGTATTTATATTAATGGGTGCACAACTGTTCTAATGGGTCTGTGACTGGATGCGTCAGTGTCTGTGTAGGTCTATGAGTATGTGCATGAGTCTAATTGGGTGTGTGCGTAGCTCTGTAAGTGTGTGAGTGGGAGTGTGAGTGGATGGATGTATCAGTAAGAGGGTATGTAAGGGGTGTGTGAGTCTCTGAGTGGGTTTGTAAGTGGCTGTGTGAGTCTATGAGTGGGTCTGTGATTGGGTACATGAGTGTCTAAGTAGGTTGTGAGTGTGTGCATAATTATCTTAGTGGTTATGGGAGTAGATGTATGAGGGTCTGAGTGGGTTTGTGAGTGGGTGTATGAGTCTCTGAGTAGGTCTGTGAGTGGGTGCATAAGTGTATGAGTGGGTCTGGAAGCGGGTGCATCAATCTCTGAGTGGATCTGTGAGTGGGTACATGACTGTCTGAGTGGCTGTTGGAATGGTTACATGACTTGCTGAATACTGACTTTGTAAGATTGTGACTTTGAGAATGAATGAGTAGCTGTATAAATATTTGAATGGGTGAGTGTGTGGGTGTATTAATCTCAGTGGATTTGTGAGTGGATGCGTAAAATTTTCAGAGGGCTGTGAGTGTGTGTTTGTGTGTCTGCTTTCATATTTTGGTATATGAGAATTAACTAAAGCTGCAATAGTAGATAGGTGAGCCAGTATATATTTTTGAAAGTCTTTATATAGCTGATTGACAGTTCTTTAAGTGACAGTGTGGGTGCCTTCTTAGTGATAGATAGATAGATAGATAGATAGATAGATAGATAGATAGATAAGAATTGTACCTGTTCATATGAGTGAAAGGGTAGATACATCAAACTATGTCTGAGAGGATGTATTAGTAATTCTACTCTTTAAAAAACATTTATATGACATCTAACTCAATGTAGAACACTGAATGTATAAATTAGGATATATGCTTAAAAATGTGCCTCTCTTTGTGCAAAACGTTCTAACTACATGTCTTCGCATTTATGCACATATATTTTATTGTATGGTCTAGCTACAGGCTACATTAATGGTAAGCTTTAAATAGTACTTCTGTAGATAAATACTTGTGAAGGGATTTGAAAAGGTCGGCCTAGCAGTAGAGCTGTATGCACAAGCTCAAATGTACTAGGCCTGCCACATTTTCAAAAGACTACTTGTCTGGATTGTTCACTTCCTAGTGTTAGAGCTTTCCTACATAAGTGGACAAGTGTCCTAGTGCCTATGTAGGTTTTTATTTCTATTTGAACTAAAGTCTCATACTATATTGCTAGCTGTGTTTGTGGCTGTTTTGTTTTGTAAATCTACATGCAAGGGGTGGTTTAAAAGTGGGCATGTACTTGTAAAAACTTCTAATTATTTGCATTTGCTTTTATGCTGATACATTGAACCCTATGGCCTAGTTAGATACTACATTAGGAGTGGCTTTTAAGTACTACTACAGCAGGCTGAGGTTTGTCAAGAGGTTTGAAATACCAAGTCAGCCTAGCTGTAGAGTTGCATGTACAGGTTCTAGTATAGTAGGTCTGCAACATGTTGAAAGGGTCTCTTGACTCAGTGGTTCTCTTGGTAGTGTATGATGTCTACTGTATATCTGAATAAGTGTTTCAGGTGTTATGTAGGGTTGTTCCTTATACTTACAAATGTCTCTTACTACGTTACTGACTCTGTTTCTGGGTGTTTCATTCTGTAAATCTACATATAAGGGAAGCATGGATTGTCTATTGGGCGTGTCAGTCAGTAGTGACTTGATTCAGTGAGTGTATGACTGCCTTAATTAGCGGTACATACATAATAGTAGTATCTATGCATGCGAGTCAAGGTGTAGATGGATGAAACACTGTTTGGATGTTTTTTTCTGTATGTTGTAAAGTTTCTCAGTACATTGCTGCCTCTGTTTCTGGTTCTTTGGTTCTATAAATCTGTATGTAAGGGGTAGCCTAGATTGTCCCTTGTGCATGTCAGTCGCAAATAAGTTGTTCAAGTGAGAGTGTCACTGACTCCATTAGTGCTAGATAAGTAAGAGTTGTGTTTGTGCATGTGAGTGAAGTTGTAGATGCTTGAAACACTGTCTTGGCAGCTTTATTAGTAGGTCTGCCCATTCATAAGCACTTACATGACATTGAACTGATTGTGGAACACTGGAGGTATAAGTCTGCATATGTGCCTAAGAGTGTGCATGTACCTGTCAAAAATGTTTAAGTGCGTCTTTCCTTTTATGCACATACACTTTACCCTATGGCCTAGCTACAGCCTACCTATGGGGTGACTTTTGAGTAGTACTGCAGCAGGTTAAGGTTTCTCAAGGGCTTTGAAATACTAAGTCGGCCTAGCTGTAGAACTGCATTATCAAGCTCAAGTGTACTTGGCCTGAGACATGTTGAAAGGTCTACTTGGTAATGTCAGAGCTGTACTACATATCAGGATAACTGTCTCAGTTCCTATCTGGTGTTTTTGCTATATGTAGTAAAGTTTCTTAGTACATTGCTGACTCTGTTTCTGGCTGTTTGGCTCTATAAATCTATATATAAGGGGCAACCTGGATTGTCTCTTGGGTGTGTCAGTCACTACTGAGTTGTTTAAGTGAGAGTGCCACTGCCACCATTAGCACTAGGTGCATAAGAGTTGTGTCTATGCATGTGACTGATGGTGTAGATGCTGCAAACACTGTACGACAGGATGTATTAGTGGCTTTTCATTTTTAAAACTACATACTTGACATTCAACTGAAGATAGAACTCTGTGAGCAGAAGTCAGTATATACATCTTAAATTGTGTTGGCAGAATACTGTAACTTCCAAATATATGTCTTTAGTTTTACATACATCGCAGATTACCTTACGGCCTAGCTTGAGGTTATTTTAGAGGATACTTTTTAGTAATAGAACAAAAGGTTAAGAATAGTGACCCTGCTTTAAATAGCAAGTTGGCCTAGTAGTCAAACTGCATGTGTAGGTTCAAGTGCACTAGGCCTCAGACATATTAAAAGGGATACTGTAGGAAAGTAGGATCTGCCTCTTATGGTTACCCCCACTTTTTGCTTCATGTTACACTGTTTTTGACTAGTCTGACTGGGATCCTGCTAATCAGGACCCCAGTCTATCTGCTTTCTCCCTAAAATGTTATACCATGTACTTAGGTACACTCCAGATTGGATACTGGGGTACCCTTGTCAGTCCCTAGTATATGGTACACATGTACCCAGGGCATAGGTACCCCAGAGGCCTCCCATGGGCTGAAGCATGTATTATGCCACCCATGAGAGGCCACTCAAAATGGATCTACAGGCCTGCCATTGCAGCCTGTGTAAGTTGGTGCATGCACCACCTACTTAAGATATAGGTTTACTATATCTAAGGGTCACTACACTTAAAACCTATAAGTCACCCCTATAGCAGGCCTTGACATCCTGAAGGCAGAGTGCTTGGTTCGAAGTGAGAGGGTGCCACTGCATGAGCAGGACACCCCTGCAGTCTATGGAGTCCATTCTCCCGGGTTGTTGGTGCTACAGCCATATACGACATATAGAGTGGCTTTATACGACCGCGTGATGACCAACTCTAAAATGGCTGAAAGTAACCCTATCGTGTTTGGTGTCAAACATTGTGGAATCATACCCCCACACTGGGAACCGGTGTGGGAGGTATGATTCCACCCCTCAGATAAGAGCTTTGTGAGGTCCCTGGGGTTTCCGGTACCAGCCTTCTAGTCCTGGGCAGCCCAAAACGGTTGCTGCCAACCAGAGACACATTTCTGCCCTCGAGCAGGGGAAGGCAGAACAATAGGCATCCTGTCACAGGGTGGTGTGACCAACTCCCAGACAGGGTTTAGTGTATTAGTCCTGGGTGGGTGTGCTTGCCAGCGACCGAAAGTCTGCATGAGGGGCACATTTGGTGTCCCTGTGCATAGTCCAGTTCAACCCAGTCCTGGGAGCCGTTGGCTCCTGCTCTGGCACGAAACTGGACAAAGGACATGGGAGTAACCTCCCCACTGTCCAGACCCTCCACTGGGAGGGTCCACTGAATCTGTCCAACCCTCTCCCATGGGTACAAAAGGGCTTACCTGGCTGTAGGACCCTAGATTCGACGTGGATAAGATTCTGATCAAGAAACCACTGAACTTCGACCGTCTGGACACTCTGGTCTTCGCTGGACTTCGTTTGGGCCCGACTTCGTCTCCCTCTCAGTCTGAAGCATTGTCTTTGCCCATGCACCATACAGGCTCCATGCAGGACCTGTGGAGCATCAAGGACAACCAAAGACATCTCCCTTGGAGTGAAGGAATCACTCCCCTGCAACCACAGGCACCATAACGCAACTGACCGGTCTGCTGATCCTGAGCTTCTGTAGACTCCAAAGTCTCCAGCATCACAGAGGCTAGGTTTTCCAAGTCTCTCGAGGTTTAAGCTGCCCTCTCACCAAGTTTGAGGTCAGAATCCCTCGTGAGGGCTGTCATACCTGTACCCCTGTGAACCGTGTACTTTTGCAAGTGCATATGCTTGTTGGCGTTCCCAAAAGAAGTGTACTGGGCTCCAAGTAGCCCCAACCTCTGGCACCATTTCCACCAAAGAACTTTGGCCTCCTTGCACTGAGTGCTCCGTGGGCTGTTGCTTTGTAATTCTGCTTGAGGTCCCCTTGCGACTCCTGTGCCTCCGGCCTGTGGTTCCTCTTGAGGGTCAACACTGCTTTTCTTGAGCTCCTCTGGTTGCTCCAGGCTTGCCCTGACCCCCCTGTGTTTGGTGAGTCTCCTGGACCTTGCTGGTCCGAATCATAACCTTTCTTGACCATCTTCGTGGGTTGCCCCTGCCAAGGCTTGTTGGTGCTCCCACCAGACACCGACCCCTCAGCACTCGACATCCTCCATGGGACAGCTCGTATCCGGCTCCTGGTCATCCTCGACATCTCCTGGTCCCGGTGGCTGCAGAGTCAAGAACCCCCTCAATGCACCTGAAGCACCCGACATCGGTGGGCATTCGTCTACCGAGCACCTGGTCACTCCTGAGTGACCCAGACTCTGTCCCCTCTGCTTTCAGGTGTTCTTCATCAAGAATCCACCCTTGGATTCCATTGGACACTTTCCTTCTTTCCCGCAGTGGCATTTCCTTGAAGTCCTCCATTGAGATCAACGGCGGTTTCCGACACCACTTCAGCCCTATGCACCCAGCTCCCCTGGGATAGGTAACTCTAGTACTACGGTATCCACGGGTGGGGTGGCTCCCCAACCTCCTATGATCCAAAGGGCTTCCTCGTAATCCACTGTGAAGGGTCCTTAAACTTTAAAACTGCAACCGCGACTCTCCCATAGAATTGTACGGCACACGCAGTCGTGTTCTCACACTGCACCCGTTCCCCGTGGGATCTCTACTCACTCACCTTGGGTGGTTCCTTGGGGTCACAGCGATTCTACATCCTCTAGACACTGTCTTGACTCGAGTCGTGGTTCTTATACCACTATTTTAGTATATGTTTTGGACTCCCCCTGGAGCCCACTGTGTATCAGTGCTACTTACGATTATTTCTGTGCTACAGTATTGTGTGCTTTGTGTTTATCTGCATGTAGCAGATACTGTGAGGTATTTAGAGTGTGTTATAATGATAAATACATATTTTTATAACTACTGTGTGGTTCTCCTTTCATTTAACCAATATAATAAGGTGACGTTCTGGTAAAACAAGCTGCTTAACATTCCTTCAAGACTAAGCCTGAGGGCTGCTCTCCACAGCTACCACTCGGATAGCTTTCCAAGGTTATCTTTGACCTCTTAAATCACCATAAGGGTTGTTTGGACTGGTATAGGGTGCCCACTTTAATTAGTGGACAGCATATACCAGGCCAACATCTCACAGATACTTCTCTAGATGGACTACTTGGTAGTGTTAGAGCTTTACTACATATGTAAATACGTGTGTCAGTCCCTTTCTCGAGTTTTATCATTGTTCAAATATGCTGGAGTTCATTACCAAGACTACATCCTATTGTAAATAAGCCCCTTAAGTTTTTACCTTCCAAGTAAATAGAATAGATCATCCAGTAAGGGGATTCTTGGCATAACATAATCCTAAACCCTGCTGTTTTAAAGTACTTTAGAATGGTGAACTGTAGCTGATATTAAAAACAAAAGAAACATAAATATAATAGTACGTTAGCTTAAAAAAAAATACATTAATATTACATTTTTCATAAATCTTAACAGTGTATTATATTCAGATACAAATATCACTTTTCCTTTTTACTGTTGTCAGCTTTCATACCACTTCACCATACATGGTGGTCTGTATGTAGCGTCATCTTCGAGCTGTGGGAAAAAAACAATCAAATGGATTGTACAAAAAAAGTGTATGGTACATCATTATAAATATGTGTAACTATGCTTATCACTCGCTACAATTTCTTAATTAGTTGTTTCATCTATATTAACTCTACTTTTTAACATAAATAGATTTGAAACATTTTATATTACTATTATACCTGGTACAGTAATACAAACAAATATGTACTCTAGCTGATTTTTGAAGATGTTTTTCAGAATATTATCTCCACTGGGCCAAACAATAAGCAAAAGAGTAATTATCAATACTGATATAATCCAATGCAGTCCATATTTTAAGGGCATCACCCCCAATAGGCCGAATGATGTCCTTAGAACTTTGGTTGCAGAAACAACAGGTAAGAATTTTGTAGTTTAGAAGGCAATCTAGTTTTGAATTTAAAGTTGGTATCATTCCAATGTGTCCATCCACTGTTACTCTTTAAAAACACAGTATAGTGTCCAGATGTTATATTAGCTTCTTCATGAAAAATAATAGCCAGTGTTGTATAAGTTCTTCCTGAAATAGATATTTGACCTGTATGAAGTTTGTAATTTCTGTTTGTAATTTTGTTCCATCTAGTCTACATCGTTCTAGCATTAAATTGAAGTTTTTTTCACTTCTTTCTATTTGCAATGTAGACATCATGTCTGATTTACAAATTGAGCAGGTCATATTTTGATTTTCTGTTTTAATCAATTTGTCAAAAGACACTGTTTTGCAATCTGGTTGTGTTAAGAATAATATTCGTTCTGCTCTGCGTGTATTTCAGTGGTAGGGGTAAAGGAACAATCTTCACAGTCATGGTCGCATTTGCAACTTAATCCAAATAAGTCATCAATATTTATTTCTTCTACTTCTAAGACTCCAAGCATGACCATTATAAATTCTTGTGCATTTTGTTGCATGTTGAGAGTAAATGTTGCTGATCCGCTACATATATCCAAAAGATGTCGAATGCCTGAAGCAGTATGTGTTTTACTTCTGCCAATAAGCAACCTTTTGAATAGATGACATAGTGCAGAACAGAATCTTTTCTCCTAGTTTTGTACGATTTGATTAAGAAGATGTGGTAAATGAAAGACTACAATGAGAACCATATTAGCATAGCAGTTGATACCTAAACTGTTTTCTAAATGGTGTCCTACAATAGCAGCCTTACTTTCCACTTTTTTCTTCTTTATGTCTTCAAATTTATCTTGGTTGCCTTTCTTATTTTGAAGTTCAGTTAAGTATTTTGTATATTTCCATTTTGGACATAGTATACGTTTCTCATAGACTGGATATTCACTTAAATGAGGAGCAAAGGGACTTCTTAAATGATTGTACTCTCTTACACAAGTTATATCAGCACTAACCTTTTTGTCATCAAAGTCAATCAAATACAAACCGGACAATGTTTTTACTCGACACATTGGAACATATGCCATTCCTTCTGTAAACACACTACTTCCGATTTTTACAAAAGCTCTGTCTATGCTTAAACCTTGAGATTTGTGGATAGTTACAGCATACGATAAGGCCACTTGGAACTGCTGTCGTCAAACATACAAGTACTTTACAAGCAAAAAAACGTACAACGCAATGCCCAATCTGTTTTACTTCATTATTCTGATCAAATTTCACAACTAAAAATGCTATCTTATCTCACATAAAAACGCTTCTAATCCTGCAGTCTTTGATAAACACTTCTCTAAAGTATCCAATTTAGCTTGCAGCTTTCCAGCTAGTAGTATTGTTACTCCCCGGTGTTCCATTTTGTCAATAGCTGTAATTTCCAGAATGTGTTGCTTTTCCAGTTTTAGTACTTCTTCATTAAAGTTGGAACACTCTAGCAGCGTAGGCATTAAAGAAACTCTGGATTTCTCTTCTGTAATCACATTATACATTAGTTGTGCTGGTGTCTTTTCAGATGTAAACAGTTTCTTTATTAGTCGACTTTCCAAGCTTGTTTACCATGTTTTTTTGAAATTCTGATTCTTCTGTCCTTAAGGATATTTCCATACCCAACATCCTACTCTGTTTTTAAAATCTGTTGCATTCTCAAGTGTACAAAGGCAAGCATTAAGTTTGAGACCATGCTCACCTCATCAATGATTAAAAGTTTCAGTTTCTTCAGTACTCTTGATACTTTATGAAAAGCTTTCCCAGATTGCTTCTGGTATTCCAGTTTATTATCGTGTTCAACGGGTAGCATTAGTTATGTGTAAAGTAATTCCTTTAAAGTTGTGTGCTGCTAATCTAGTTGGTGCTGTTACTACACAGGATACATTTGAATCTTTAGTCCTGTGTAGATAAATCATCAGAACTTTAATTAAGAAACTATTTCCTGTGCCAGCTTGACCACTGATGTGTAAGAGAGTAGATTTAAATGATGAGCATTGACATTACTTCTTGCCATGGAGGAATCTATGTTCTATTTTCTCTTTCACTTGTATATATATTTCTTTTTGTTCGATGTTAAGTTGTCCTTCTAATTCTTCAAAGTGAATAGTGTCCTGTTTTGCTTATACCATTGCAGTTTCCACCTCATTTATGGCTATAGCTGATTCATTTTGAATAATTGGTTGTCCAAGTGGATTTTAAGTTAATGCTCCAGAACTTAGTGAACTTTCTCCAGCTATTTTGCTGCAATAATTTCTTCTTGTTCAATATCATCATTTAACATTTTCAAATAGATAGGAAAAACTGAACACTGAATACGGCCTTTTATAGCGTTGAAAGAATCTTCATAGCATTCACACTCTCCAAGTAATACAGTTTCAGCATGCCAAGGCTTCAACAGTTGCAGAAGTGCTAAATAGAAACATTATCTCTTATTTGGAGTCTGGCAACTAACTTTTCTATGGTTAATAAGATTTTCTTTGGTGTTTTTTATCTAAACATCCATCACATCCAATTACATCATACTTTTCTTCTTCTATATTATCTGTAATATTCTTTTTTTAAATCTGTAGTGTTGTAGTATTTCATACAGACATACATTTTCCAGATATGAACTCCTTCTTGGATGGTATGTATCCAACATATTTATTTTGAGAATATCAGTGCTTTCTGGCTTAAACTCTGCTAAGTATTGGATTTCTGGGAAAGACTTCAATACTCTATTGCCTATGCTGGCTAGGCCTAACCTTACCCAAATGATTCCTCCTGACTTTGAAAATAAACTGTCCGAGCTCAACAGATCCGTGCGCTCATAGGATCCCATCTCTCTATGGGAAAGCATCTTCAAGCTGAAGCTTTACAATTTCTTGCTGACACACTTTTCTGCAGAAATCTCCTCCCACATCTCTTTCATCTCAGACTTCTCAGATTTTTTAATGTAAGATGTGACATAATGAGCAACAGCAATTGAGTTGTCTGCTACAAACTAAATATCCGTGTTAGCATTCTACATTTTCAAAATAAATGGATTATAGTCATTAATATACTTTGAAACTTCTGTTCTCCTTAGGTTAAATGTATTTTTTGGAGATTTCTGAGTTATTGTATGTCTTACCGTTGACAAAATGCTATTTACTCTTCCTTGTGAAATAATAGGTCGTGGGAATCCAAACTGACATTTTCTATAAAATTTTCTTTTGCATCTATATTTTCAACTGCAATATTTTCCACATCTATGACTTTGAAACCGTAAAATTTGTTCTCTCAAGCTGTTTTGTCCACATTGTCAGATGTGCCATCCAGAGAGATACTGTTCGATGAAAGACGGAACAGCCTCATCACTATCTGTTCCAAATGGTGGTGCATCCTTTATCCATAAAAGCATGTGTATATGAAGAGCACCTCTGACTTGGTACTCTTTTCGCCAACAGAAATCAGTTACCTTTCCAAGAGTTGGATTTGTTGTATTGCAAATAAAAGACATCATAGCTTAAAACCTACGGTTAAAATATATGCAAGCATTTGCAGGATTCAAGGAACCAAGTTCTCCATCACTCTTAACTTCAATGTTCTTTATACTTGAGTTTGCTTCTTGTAAGAATCCAAGTAGACCATCCCTCACATACTCAGCAGAACTGAGTGTTATGAACCAGGTGGGTCTACCTAAGTTTCGTAACATGCATTTGAGTTCACCATGATGACAATACCAACATTTGTTGGTGCTACGTTGTCACGCCATCAGATTGATTAAGTGAGATTCCAAATTTTCATTCCTTTGTTCAACTTTGTCCATAAATTCTCTTGCAGAAAGATTTTGTAGATGAATTCATGTTTTTAATATATGATTTACAGCAAATGAAAGTGCAGACAAATCACTCTCAAAGAGAAGATGAAATTTATAGCGAATGCACTGTCAAAATCTTGGATCTTCAGAGTATAATCTTGTTGTCTGGTATTCAGATGCTGGAATCCACACAGGTCGGTCATCAAATCGTCCACTTTGTCCAGTGGGGAATAGCTGTGGAAAACAGCGAGCTTCTAAACTTTGTTCCTATATACTCATGGGAGCTCCTTTTGCTTCTTTCATTTGAAATAATTCAATGGTGTTACTGATGACTTGTTTTGAATGGAGAGGATGTATGCTGTAATGTTCATAAATCTCCTCTGATCTAGATTTATTTTCTTTTTCAATTTGGACACTTGAAACTAATGTTTCATCCTGTACATATGTTGTATCTACAGGGACATTCATATTCTTACAATAAATATTAGTTTTTACCAGGTATATTGTTGCATTTCTATCCTTACTAATATCTATCAACTCTTGCCAGATTGTTTTACTCTTTTTAGCGTTACCATTTACTAGAATAAACAGTAGCTCATGATCCTCTCTGTCTACATCAATAGTTTTAGTATTCTGCTTAAAATCTAAAGGTAAATACACTACCCTTCCTTTAAGGCCTTTTTGTAAGTCAGTTGGTGGAAGCTTACCTGTCTTAGGCTCCGTACGAACCATGGCCCGAAATGGGTGCACAGATTAGATAAGAACAGACTCAATAGACTCATAAATATTTAAATATGCCAGATCTTGAGGAATAGGTACCAAATCTAAATTGCTATGTACTGCTCTAGCTAGCATGTTATTTTCTTCTAATTTGTTGTAACATTACTTACATATAACTTGATCATTGGACAAGTCAAATCTTTCTTCTACAAATAAATAAACAGCAAATTGTTGCCAGCTATCATTGTTTTCTTTTTCACTCTTTAAATATAAATCAACATTTCTAGATTGACTTTGGTGTGAGTGCGTCTACAACCAATACAGAAACAGTTAGGTTTTTCAGATGAAACTGTGTTAAACTTTGTAATCTCTAGTGAAAATTTATCAATATTAATCGTTCTGCCCTGTTCTAATACACCTCCAGATAGCAAGTCCTCACTTTCCCTTCACTCCTCGTCAGGATGAAAGAAACAAAACTGAATTTCATCACAAATTTTCCCTACATCTTCTATTGTACCATGCATAAGAGGTGTATTCATTTTTCCTAAACATGGTGCAGGAGTTTTTACATAGTAAAATCTCCTAACTAACTTTTGCATTTCAGAGTATTGTACAGCTAACATTGATGAAAAGTGCTTTGGCACACTTTCCTTGATAGACAAGGCAGAGAATGTCCCTGTAAGTTGCTATACTTTCTCATTTTACATGGATCTAATCCTTACAACATAGCAATCTTCTGTCTAATACTTTTATCTGTAAATTGTCGTAAAAGATTCCATAAAATATCAATAGATCCTTGCTTAATACTACAAATACTACTGCAATTCCATTTACATACAGGAGCCTGTCTATGCCTTCCTTGCACTTCTTCAGATATTACTCAATCAACATTCTTAGGAACCATCTACTCTTTTGGAATAGGACTGTCATCCTTTACCTAATAACATTTAACCACTTGTTTCAACTACATGCACTAATGAGTTCTCTTGAAAATAGCTTTCTTCATTAAAGAAAGGCTCAGTGCTGGAGGTGTTTTTCAATTCACCAGTAAAGGTTTTACAAATGTTAGTTCTATTAACCAGTCTTTTTCTCCTGCTTTTCTTCTTCATAAAGAGCACTGTTTTATCCAGTGTTCTCTTTCTGTTTAATATTAACATGAATAGTTTGCACGTTATTGCAAATGCTTTATCTATAACAGTTTCTATATGTTGTTTTTGTTTATAAGCTGCTTTATTCTCTTTTTTATGTTCTTATTAAATTTCGTATTACCCGAGCTCTAAACATTCTTCTTCTTATATCTTTGAACAGTTTTTGCCTTGTTGTTTGACCACTTGTTTTTTTACAATGGTTTCCATTGTAAACATGAGTTACTGCTTTCTTTTTCTGACTTGTTGACAAAGGTTTCTTTATATTCTCATCACTTTCCACATTTTTCATTATTCCTAATATTGTGTTAAGAAACTGCTTAGTTCTCTTACCAATAGATCTTTTTTCTTCCAGAGTATTCTGTTCATCACTGATTTTTTTCCTTTTGACTTTTGTTCAAGTAGTACTGTTGTTTTAGCTCTTCTCTTCTGTTCTTTCCGTGTCATCTTTAACTCTTCTGCTCCAAGTGCATTATGGACTAGATGTAAGACCGTTACAATGTGCGTGTCGCAAATTGCGTCATTTTGCGACTCGCAATTTGCGACTCGCAAATTGGAATTTACAACAGTGTCTTAGACACTGTTTGCGATTCCTAATGGGGTTGCTAATTGCCTGCCTCATTAATATTCATGAGACAGGTGCAATTTTCGACCCCATTGGGAATGGCTAGCACTCCCAGGGATAGTGGCCTGCTGGGGTCCGCAGACCATCATGTCTGTGACTGCTTTTTAAATAACGCTGTTTTTTAAAAATGCAGCCCGTTTTCCTTAAAGGAAAACGGTATGCATTTCAAAAAGAAAAAAGAAACGTTACTGCCTCATTTTTTAAGAGCAGGCAGTGATCCATGGCACCACTGCCTGCTCTTAAAAAATATTTTCACTGCCAGTCACAAATGGAAAGGGGTCCCCTGCACAAGGCAGCAAACATGGAAAAATCAAAAACGAGGAGAAATAATGCATTTCTCCTCATTTCGCCAACATAAGACCAGGATTTACCTGGTCTTAATTTTGGCGCTGCCTCCTATGTACGCCACCCTTGTACATAGGGGGCAGAGTCAAAGTGAATGGGTGTTGCGGTGGAACGCCCATCGCAACACCAACTGCCCACCCCTTTCACGCTAACCATAGCGTGAAAGGGGGCCTTATGTATAAGGCAGCGTTAAGCCACGTTAAGTGGCTTAACGCTGCCTTATACATAAGGTGCAGCCCCTATCGCCACCACAATGTCGGTAAAAGTGACGTTGTGGTGGCGATAGGGGCTTGTACATATGCCCCTTACACCCAAACTCATAGACTCACTCAGACATTCACAATCCCAATTAAGGCCATTTAGATATTCATGCACCCATTCACAGACTCCAGGCGCGTAAAAAAAAGCCTTATATTTACATTATAAAACTAATAGCAAGTAAAATAAACCCATGAGCTTAGGGTTCTTCAATCCTGACCCCTTCCAAACTTCCACATTTTTTCGAGTTCACAACTATAGCTTGTAACTGACCCGGTTTCATAAAATGGTGGCCCTTTTTTTCCTTAAATTCGTTTCAGTGGGTTCGTGCCTCCACCACGATGTTACAGGGGGGTCAGTGCTGAGCACCTCGATGGGGTCGCAACTCCATCCACGTGTACAAAAAATATAATCTACACATTCTAAAACTCACAAGAGATGTCTAAGACACCCGTATAATACACCCATGGGGCAAGATCCTCCTACCCTGACCCCTTCTGTGGTTATCAGCTTTAAAACAATCCCCCGGGACCGGCTCCGCCACATAAAATGGCATCTGCAACATTTTCCTCAGCTTCTAGACAGCCAATAAACGTACTCCTCCTGCTGCCTGCATTCGCGTAGCCCCGCATCGGAGCCATGACCCCTTTGCGTCCCTATATATAAAACTGGAAATTTCTTTAAATAACTCAAAAACTACTGAACAGATTTACACCATTTAACAAAAAGGTTGTTTTCTGGAACAGCTACCTTTTTTGCCAAATTCGGTGTAATTCCATTCGGCAGTTCAGGCTGTTGCCTTGTCTAAAGTTCCTATGGAAATTAACATGAGGAAAACCAGCTAAAGTGAGTGTCAGATTAGTTCTGAAAATGTTGCGAAGATTCCTCAAACGACGCCAAAGTTATTGGCAAATGAAAAAACGCTCTTCCTATAAAAACTTGGTCCTAACTATAACTATATACATATATATATATATATATATATATATATATATATATATATATATATATATATATATATATTATCTACTGGCGGTCGCCAGTAGATAGTTATAGTTAGGACCTATTTTCCATAGGAAATCCGCGACATTCTATTTGAAATAACTCTTGCGCCGGTTGACGAATCTTCGCAAAAGCTTCCAACTTGTTGGGGCGCTCCGCTCTGCTCCTACCCTGAAAGTCTCGGGTTGATTCGTCAAGCGGGGGCCGAGAAAAAATGGGGGTCCCAAAACGCATTTTCCCCATTCATTTTTCCATAGGATCCTTTCATCGCGGCTACAGCCCGAACTGCTGAACGGAATTACACCAAATTTGGCAAAGAGGTAGCCCTTGGTTCAGTGTCGTGCCTTTTGCTTAAATGGTGTAAATCCGTTCAGTAGTTTCTGAGAAAATCACAAATAAAATCACATATATATCTATGGCCGAGTAGGGTCCGCGTACCCTCCCGATCACGAGCTGCATGCTAATTGGCTGTCAACACTCCAAATCAGGAAGTGTTGGCAGCCATTTTATCCCTCGGTAGAACTGAGGGACAGAAACAAGTGTGCAAAGCGCAAAAGGGGGCAGGGTAGAAACACCCTGACCCCCTAGGTCTGCTCAGGGGGTCCCACAAGGACCCCCTGGGCAGAAAAAAGCATATATTTTTTTTTAAATCGGCGGGATGCGCTTAGGGTGCGCGGATCCCGCCGAGGTAAAAAAAAAGAAACAAGTGCGCAAAACGCACAAAGGGGGCAGGGTAGAAACACCCTGACCCCCTAGGTCTGCTCAGGGGTCCCACAAGGTGGGCCAAGTCCCGAGGGCATGCGGGGGGTTATAATTTTAATGAATGGGGGGCCTCTAAGGCCCTCAAACCCGGGACCGCCATCCCGGGGCTTTAAAACAAATGGTGCGGGAGGGCTCTCTGGCCCTCCCGCAGCCTCGAGACCGCCACCCCCAGGGCTTCTTTTTTTTATTTAAAAAGTAATTGTGTGGGGGGGCTCCAGCTCCCCCACACGCCCTGGGGACCGCCACCTCCCCAGGGCACTAAAGAGTTAAATATGGGGGTCCGTTACGGACCCCCAGAGCCCCGGGGACCACCACCTCCCCGGGGCTTTGAACATGGAGGGAGGGGGCCGCGCGGCCCCCTCCTGGAGCCCTTGATGGCCCTGGGGACCACCACCCCCCAGGGCCGGCTCCTGCAGTGTCCCGGGTGCCTACCCCGGGACACTGTAGTTTGCTATGGCAGGGCAAGAGCCTCACGGCTCGCATCCTGCCATAGCAAACTGCTTTGGTTTTGGAAGAGAGAGCAGAAACCTGCTCTCTCTTCTAAAACCAAAGACGATTGCTTTCCACACGGGGAGCTGCATCTTAGCAGCTCCCCATGTGGAAAGCAATGCCGGCTCCCGCAGGAGGCGGGGAGCCGGCAGGGTCCGCGGGGAGTTGGGGTCCCCCCACGGACCCCAAAGGATAGAGCCAGCCCCGGGGGATGGGGTCCCCGGGGCAAGTAGTGGCCCGGGAGGGGGGCCACGCAGCCCCCCTCCCCAAAAATAATAAAAAAATAAATAAAGGCCGGCCCCGGGGGATGGGGTCCTCGGGGCCTAAGGAGGCCTTAGGAGGGGGGCCACGCAGCCCCCCTCCATTAAAATTTAAAAAAAAAAATAAGGTGGCAATGACCCGGGGGATGGGGTCCCCGGGTCGAAATTGGCCACGGGAGGGGGGCCCACGCCGTCCCCTTCCCGTACCTTTTTTTAAAAAAAAAATAAAAGGGGGTCAGGCCCTGGGGGATGGGGTCCCCAGGGCCCAAAATAATTACAAAGAAGGGGGGCCACACAGCCCCCTTTTAAAAAAAAAAATCCGGCATCGCGCCGGAGGCCATGCCCCCTCCTTGTCAGCACTCTGCAAACACGCCCCCTGGCGCATTTGCAGAGGGGGAACGAATTCCCCTTGAATACTGGGGGCCCCTGGGGGCCAACTAGCCCACCAGGAACCTCCAGTATGCGCCAGGGGGCTGCGTTGCAGAGAGGTGTTCTGAGGCCACGCCCCTTTTTACACCTCTCTGCAACGCAGCTCTGTGGCGCTTAATGGAGGTAGCTGGTGGGCTAGTTGCACCCCAGGGACCCTCAGGATTCAACGGGAGTTAATCCCCCAACTTAAAACGCAGTGGTGAAGGGAGGGGGCGGGCCTGAGGTGACATGTGTGCAAACAGGCCCCGTGGCGCGTTTTAAGATAGGGAATTAAATCCCCTTCAATCCTGAGGGTCCCTGGGGGCCAACTAGCCCACCAGGTACCTCCAGTAAGCGCCACGGAGCTGCGTTGCAGAGTGTTGTAAAAGGGGCGTGGCCTCTGAACACCTCTCTGCAACGCAGCTCTCTGGCGCATACTGGAGGTATCTGGTGGGCTAGTTGGCCCCTAGGGACCCTCGGGATTGAGGAGGAATTAATTCTCCAACTTAAAACACGCCACAGGGCGTGTTTGCAGACATGTCACCTCAGGCCCCACCCCCTTCCTTCACCATTGTGCAAATATTCCTCTAAAATCAGCCGAAATACGAATTCCGATTTACTCACCTGTTATCAGGAGAGACCACAGTGCTGCATCTTTGAGCCCAGTACTGATCCTGAAAAGTAATTTTAACCGTACTTACCAGTAACTTGAATTTCCTTCCATAGGATATCATTGCCTGCTTTTTGCTGAAAAAGTTTCTAAGTGTCGATTTTTGAAACTTACAAATATTCCTCTAAAATCAGCAGAACTACGAATTCCGATTAACTCACCTGTTATCAGGAGAGACCTCAGTGCTGCATCTTTGAGCTCAGTACTGATCCTGAAAAGTAATTCTAACCGTACTTAACAGTAACTTGAATTTCCTTCCAAAGGCTAACATTGACTGGTTTCACTTGGAAATTCTTCTAAGTGTGGAGTTTTGGAACTTTATAATATTCCTCTAAAATCAGCTGAACTACGAATTCCAATTTACTCCCCTGTTATCAGGAGAGACCTCAGTGCTGCATCTTTGAGCCCAGTACTAATCCTGAAAAGTAATTTTGACCGTACTTACCAGTAACTTGAATTTCCTTCCATAGGATATCATTGCCTGCTTTTCGCTGAAAAAGTTTGTGTTGATTTTTGAAACTTACAAATATTCCTCTAAAATCAGCAGAACTACGAATTCCGATTTACTCACCTGTTATCAGGAGAGACCTCAGTGCTGCATCTTTGAGGCCAGTACTGATCCTGAAAAGTAATTCTAACCGTACTTAACAGTAACTTGAATTTCCTTCCATAGGCTAACATTGACTGGTTTCACTTGGAAATTCTTCTAAGTGTGGAGTTTTGGAACTTTATAATATTCCTCTAAAATCAGCCGAACTACGAATTCCGATGTACTCACCTGTTATCAGGAGAGAACCCAGTGCTGCATCTTTTAGCCCAGCACTGACCCTGAAAAGTAATTCTAACCGTACTTACCAGTAACTTGTATTTCCTTCCATAGGAATCCATTGTCTGGTTTTCAGCAGAAAAGTTTCAAAGTGTCGATTTTCACAAACTACAAATATTCCTTAAAAATCGCCTGTATGACTTAAACGCATTCTTTCAACTGTTTACAGGAGATGCACCAGTGCTGGATCCAGGATCCACCACTGAGTAAGAAAAAGTAACGATAACACTACTTACCTGCTAAGTGAATTTCCTCCCATAGGATAACATTGGTGATTCTATGTGAAAAAGTTTCTGTGTCAACTTTTAAAATACAATAATATTCCTTAAAAATCACTACTGTAACCAAAACGCTTTTACTCAACTGTTTACAGGAGATGTCCCAGGACTGAATCTAGGATCCAGTCCTGTGGTTAGAAAAGTAATCCATAAAGTAACTAATTGCATTTAACTAGAAATTCACATTGAGCTCAATGTTGCATTGTGTTTGAAATTGTGTTGCCCATTGCAACAACTGTAACTACTGTACTTAAAAGTCTATTGCCTATTTGCAAAGTATTTAAACTAAAGTAAATCATTCTGAGAAAGTATATTTTGTAATGTAATGTATAATGTAATTACAATATAATTTAAAAAATAAAATATCTAAAAATAAATAGTTTAAAAAATGTAGTAAATCAGTATCAAAAAAATAAATATAACAATTAATACATTTAAAAATTGTCATTTACAAAACCTTTGAAATTCACTGAAAAAAACCATAGGTTTCAGACATGTTATAGTTAGGAATTAGCATTTAAAAAACCTTTGAAATTCACTGAAAAAACCATAGGTTTCAGGCACGTTATAGTTAGAAATTAGCATTTAAAAAACCTTACAAATTCACTGAAAAAACCATAGGTTTTAGGGACAGTTATAGTTAGTTGGACATTTCACTCGTACAAAACCCGTGAAATTCCCCCGTTATAGTTAGTTCAGCTAACTATAACTCGCGCCCCCGCAATGCACTGCTGATGACGTCACATATTACATCACTCATGACATGGTCAGTGACATCACTGATGACATCACTGATGACATCTCAAATGACATCACTGATGACATCACTGATGACATCATCCACGTGATAATCTGATGCACCTCCTCACACCCTAATATAACCTTTGATACACCCACTCTAAATTACAGACTGCCATTCGCAAAACCATAGACACTCCAACACCAATAACTACATACCCACTCACTGATTCTTAGTCTACACACACATCTACTCTCTCACCCGTACAGTCACTCATACTTACGGTCACTCAGTACAGGACTATCATATGCACTCATACTCCTATATAGACACTCAAACACCGCCACTCATCCATAGAGGTACTCACACACCTAGTCAGTCATGCAAATAATTAAACACACTGCCATTTACTCACCTATACAGTTATACACACACCAGCTCACTTACTCATACAAATACTAGCACATTCTTACGCTCTTATACAATCACTGATACAAGCACACACTCATCCATACAGTCACTAACACAATCACACACTCTCGCTTATAGCCATTTATATACTCCAACACACATATATACTGCCTTTCACATATGTAGTTACTCACACTTGTACCACTGAGATATACATTCACTCACTAACACACCCATACACACACTCACCCACCCATTCAGTCCATCACAGATGCACTCTTGAAACCATCCACCCAGTGAATCACCCACTCACACATCTATGCACAGAGTCGCACACACCCCACCCACACAAACACTCAGGCACCCATACAGATACTCAGACAACCAATCAATAACTCATATAGACACTCATGTAGCTATTCACAAACCCATGCAGCCACTTACACAGCAACAGACAGACAGATACAGACATTCACCCAGTTTAGTCACTAACCCATGCATTCAGTAAGATACGTTTAATCACTCACTTATAGAGTTAGTCACGCACCTACTAAATCATCCATACAGACACTTATACACCCACTCATTCTTCAATACGCCTTTCCCTATATATATTAAAAATATTTAAACTTTACAGAAACACACAGTCACTGGATGATGTCATCAGTGATGTCATTTGAGATGTCATCAGTGATGTCATCAGTGATGTCACTGACCATGTCATGAGTGATGTAATATGTGACGTCATCAGCAGTGCATTGCGGGGCGCGAGTTATAGTTAGCTGAACTAACTATAACGGGGGAATTTCATGGGTTTTGTACGAGTGAAATGTCCAACTAACTATAACTGTCCCTAAAACCTATGGTTTTTTCAGTGAATTTGTAAGGTTTTTTAAATGCTAATTTCTAACTATAACGTGCCTGAAACCTATGGTTTTTTCAGTGAATTTCAAAGGTTTTTTAAATGCTAATTCCTAACTATAACATGTCTGAAACCTATGGTTTTTTTCAGTGAATATATATATATGTAAGAATTCCAAGTGAGTTTAGTTACTATATGTTGGAAATTCGGTTTCTGGTTGGCACAGGTATGCACCCTGTCCAAGCAGGAACCACAATCCTAGTCAGGGTAAGTCAGAAACACACTTTAAATTAGCCTGTGCTCACTCTTTGGTAGATTAGCACAGAGCAGGCATGCTTAACTTAAGAGGCAATGTGTAAAGTATTTATGCAACAATTCAAATAGTAACAAAGTGAAAACACCACAAAAATACTCCACACCGGTTTAGAAAAATAGATTGTGATTTTATAAATAATAAAAGACCAAAATGACAAAAATCCATATGAGTAGAAGGCAAGAAATGAATTTTCAAAGATTAAATGTAAAAATAGTGCTTAGAAGTAAGAAGCACCTATGGGGATTTTCTGGTCGTGCTAGACTGGGGAAAAGTGATGAGTTCAGGCAGGCTTCAATGGAGCATGGGACAGATACAGGAGTCACGCAGGGAACGCTGAACAAAGTACTTTGATCATGGTCGCAACAGCGAGATGTCGGGCGCAGCCGAGCGATGCGTCGGTGTCGATCACAGCTGTGGAGGTGATGCGTCGATTTTATCCATGAGACGATGCACCGGTTCCAAAGATGAATAACCAAAGCTGAGATGTGTTGGTTCTGAAGCAGATGTGGCAGGCTTCTCCACACAGTCGAGGGGATGCGTTGATGCCTGGCACTCAAACTGCAGCTGCGATAAAGTGTGCACCATCACAAAATACACAATAAGCAAGCGCAAAAAATGGAAGCATTATTAAATGTGCTAAAATCTGAAATGTAAGAATACACTTCTGGCATGTAGCCTCTGAGGTTATTAGCTTTAGCAGTGGAACAACTAGACATACTCTGGTAAAGAATGTGTGTGTTCACCAGAAATACTGTTCATAGTAGAACATTATTCTGCATAATAGAAGCTACATAGTTTAATCCAGAATGCTGGAACAGATGTCTAATTGGCAATTAAGGTCAATTTAGATGGGTGTTATGATACCTACAAAGCCGTTAATAATGTTGCACCAATACAATTGTAAGGAATTGAAAATGCGAGCTGTAACTGAATTGTCACACCATCTGGTCAGAGGAGACCAGCCACTTTGACCCACTTTGTAAGCTGGCTCTGGTTGGAAGAGCTACAGTACCAAAATAAAAGGGGTCAACAGCACATTAAAAATGATACAGCTAAGAATTAAATACGTTAAAGAGCGAATAATTTTACAGGGCAAAGTCAAAATATATTAATAAAATACCACAAGATGAAGAAATTCAGATAATGGATTTGTGAATTAGCCCATATTTGTATTGTTTCTATGCTCGGTTATGTTATACTCTGCCTGGTTTCAATTCAATTCAAAGAGAGGGATTCGGGAATAGAGAGAATCTTGCTCCACACTACCAAGATACATTTACTGTGAAAGGGAAACCACCATTCTCTATGCTTTGTGTAGATGCTCCAGCCCAGACAAGGGAAGCTGTTCACATTAGGCAGGGAAAAGCAGACAGGGGGAGTTAGTTTCATCCTGGTTATGAGGAAACGGACCTGCCTTAGGAGGGGTTTAAAGAGAGGGAGAGATTAACAGAATTAAAACGGCTTTCTGACATTGTGCCTAATAGAAAGGAATGTGAGATCGTTTTTGCAAAAAACAATTCCCGGAAACAGGAACTGAGTGACTTTGCTGAAAACATGAGAATGGAATATTTCAAGAACCATAGTTTGATTTGCTCTGGGAAAATATCAGAAAATATCAGACAGGTTTTGTCATTGCAACGCCATTGCATGACCACTGACAAAAAGAGACCGACTGGTACAAATGTAGAATAGAGGACGTGACTGCTGCTCCTGGAGGAATTACTATCTGTCTGGTTGAGGACAGTGAACAGAATTGCACCTCCATCTCTACCTACAATTTCTAGGATTAGGGCTGAGAAGGACAAACATTTGCTGATGTACAGAGGACATACAGTCAAGGTCCTCTCCATGGGTGCCAGCTTGCAATGGGGAACTTCTCTACTAAATCTGAAAAATACAGAAGGCATGTATTTTTTTGCTGTATCTTGTATTGACAGCTTTGAATGCCATTGGTCTTTTATCGAATGTTTAGACATTGCTCTTCAGCTGTACTGAAATTTTAGGTGTGTTTAATTACACCGTACAGAACTAGCAAATTTCAGAGCTCCCAAATGGGATCCACAAGAAATCAGAGGTGATAGAAAGTTTAGATGCAGTGGACTTACTATAACTTCTGGTCCCAAATTCAATGAATGTGGTTATAAATCTCTGGTACAAAGGGTTTCATACATAACTGCCAATCCTCCAACAAAGAAAAGTAATACTGACTTTCAAAAATGTTCATAATCTTTAATAGTATCCGTAGGGAAATTCTGCGTGGTCACCCCAGATTTATTTTTACGTTTAGGGGTCTGGATCTACTGGTATATTGCATTCTGGGCTCTGCATGAATGATAAACAGCTCCCAAAGCATGTGCCTTGTGTCCTAACCATGGTGAAATATTGCCATCCCCAACTGACCTGTCTGACAGTTAAGTAAAACCGCAATAATAAGTTATAGAAAAGCACCCCTTTGACATAAAATATAGATGTCCACTGAGGGCTGTAGAGTACACCATGAGTGACATTAAAAACATGATTTCAAGTCTGCCGTTGCAGCCCTCAGTGGCTGTAGCCACAAAACTGCGAAAATACAGTACAAAGGAACTGTTATTGACATGGTTATAAGCCTACTGTTGCTAATATTTAGATTGATATGTCCCTTGCAGTAACAGGACATAAAGGCACTCTTGCACTGCATTGGCTGTTTTAGTTTTTCCATAAATTAAACCCTGTTACGGAATAAAAGGCATATTTTTCAAAGTGATTTAAGAAGACACTACAGAACTCATCTGCATAATGTGATATTCATCACAAGTCTAATTCATTTGCGAATATACATTTATGTGGAATATACTACAAAGGTGAACTTGCTAAAAACCTGTTTTCTCTGCCTGTATTCCTGGAGAGTAATTACTTTAGTTCTGCCCTGCTCTCCCTTATCCAGGGACGATAATTATTATTATTTTTTATGAGGAGTAAAATCCCTTTCTGGTAATTAAAAAAAGCCTTTATCCATATGTCAAAAAGCTAGGGAGTTTTTAATTACTGAGCATCTATCACAACGAAGTAAACTCCAAAAGCATCAGGTTATTCCCCATTATGTGGAAATAACTCATAATTTTGGAGCATTGTTAAAACCTGATAAATTCCTGCTCAGAGAAGTTGGATTTTATTGTGTGTGATAAATATTGTACCAATTACATAGCCACTCGTCATGAGGGCCTTAGTCTTGCCTGCTCATCATACAGAAAAGAAATTGTCCAATTCGAAATCTCATTTGATTATCTTGGCGCAAGTGGGTGGTTGATTAACCACGGTACTAGGTCATCTTTTAGTTCACTTTGAAATTCATGGTATTAAATGCTGAAACATGGTTATATTTCACAACAGGTCTTGCAAACCTTGTCTTGGGCCCTGAAAACGAGTGGTCCTATCATTGCTGCAATGTTTATCACTTACAATAAAATCTGACTCTGGCGAATTGGAATTTATTGGGTGCAATAAATACCAAACAATTGGAAATTTCTCTAATATTTTAAAGAAACCGGATTCTTGCACGCCCACTGGAGCTTAAAGTTTTTGTATTAGATTCTTTTTGGTGATTAGAGATGTAACACTGGTAATGCAAGTTGGACTATATTGTACGTATAGACGACTTTGAAACTTGGTTGATATAAAGCTTGTGAAATCATATGACAATGAATTGACTTTTAGACATGATGATGAATTTAAATCTTTGCAATGCCAAATTGGGCTATCCTAACACTATGCTCATCATAAAAGGATGTTTTTTTATCTAAATGATACATATACCTGCCCATTATTCACCAAATTAGTTGTTATATTTGTTAAATTCAATCAGATGTATTTTGATTATACTAGTAATTGGATTGTCTGTGACGTAACCTGTTAGACTTGGCATCTTTGGTGTGGTTTTCCCTAACTTGTTGCCTTTACCTCCTGTATTTTTGATGCTGTGCTGGATTTCGTTTTTGCTGGCTTAGATGCTTTGTGCACTTTGCCACTGCTGGTCAGTGTCAAAGTGCAAGTGCTCCCTGTGTAAAGTTTTGTTACAATTGGTTCTCCCTGTTTGGCTTATTTGATTTACTGGTAGGGCCTTAGTGAAGTGCACTGAAGTATGCCAGGTCCTGTCATTCAAATGCTACTATTGGGTCTGCAGCACTGCTTGTGCCACCCACATGAGTAGCCCTGAAAAGGTATCTCAGACCTGCCACTGCAGTGTCTGTGCGCAGTTTGTTAACTGCCATGTCGACCTGACAAGTGCACCCACTTGGCAGGCATTATCATCCCCTTTTCTTACATGTAAGGCATCCCTAGGGTAGGTGCAAGGGACCCCCCTGGGCAGGGTGCAGTGTATGTGAAAGGTAGGACATGTACTGGTGTGTGTGACATATCCTGATAGTGAAATACTGCCAATTTCGTTTTTCACTATAGAAAGGCTATCTGTCCCATAGGATAGAATGGGAAATGCTTTGTAACATCTAACAAGTATAACTTCCCATTGGGATAAAATAGGGAAATAAAGAGTAGGCCTTCTGAACTCAGATTTTAATAACACATCTTTTAGTAAAGATGTTTTTTAGATTGTGTAATGGAAAATGCCACTTTTAGAAAGTATTTTAAACAACAAAATACCTAGCTGTCACTTAAAATGCTGCTTTTTGCTTAGACAGACTCAGGCCATTCTATGATTTAAATGGTCTGTAGCATTTATATACTTCTCATTGAATCTTTTTAGATGTTCATATCATCCGTTAACATGTCATACTGAAAGACAGACCTCTGACTTCCATTAATAAACATACATGTAAATCAAACTTTTACAAAAAACATAGCACTCACAATACAATACATAAAATGCATAATGAAGGGGATTACAATCTTAATAAATCCAGTCAATATTCAAAAATAAACAGCAGCCGTTATTTTAATTAATTTGTCAGATAATCATTATTTTGTATAAGAGGCTGCTAGCCACAAGGGACACCTTTGAGACCCGTCTGGGTAGAATTATGCACCAAACTACTCCATACGGGTAAGTGTGGTTCAGTTTGTGTGTTTCCCCAGTGGTAATTATTGCTGACGTGTTTCGAGCCCCATGGCGAATATCGGGGTTCTCTTCAGGGCTTGGACTGGATACGATCTGCAATGAAAGGCCCAGAAATGTTTAATTGTAACTTTCTATCAGCTCCTAATTTGTTTTGTAAAGCTCTACAATATCTCATTCAGAGTATAGTAAATAGGGTACCTGTTGCGGTTGAGTATATGCCTTAGTGTCCTATGTTTTTATAACATTCCTATAATGTTAAGGATCTCAGTCTAAAAACAAGAAGAAAAAGGAATTTTAATTTGAATTACAAGGTTACAGGCTAATTGGATGGCATTGGATGTTAAAGTGTGCCGGCGCGTGACTTACTCTCTATTCTTTTGAAGTGTTGTCGACTTTGTGACAAATACTCGTTATCATCAGTTGCAGCATTTACATATGGGTTGCTGCTGTCTCCTTAACGGGCGATGGACGTCAATCCAGGCCAGATGGATTAAGTGCCACTTAATTTTGGATAAGATGCTGAAATTAATTGAACACACGCTATGTTTGTTTCAAAGTTCCACCGTTGGCTAAAACTATTCACACAGCGCTTGAGGTAGCGTTTCACTCACTTGCTTTTTAGAGCTTTTTCCTGACTCCTCGTGTTAGGTGCTTCCAAACCGCTAAGTATAGGGTTTCCGGTTTCAGTTGTACTTGACCTCTCATCTCTATAATTTGTCTAGAAATGCATTCTGGGAGTTGTGGTTTCCAGGATGTGAAGCTGGGTGTTCGATTGATTTTTAGCCTCATGCGCAGTGCAACACGGTCGCTGAAGGCATAGTCTTTTGTTCTTTTTGGAAATAGGGAACTAAGTTCTCCCTATTTCAGATATCTCGTTAAGACCATTCACGGTGCTGTTAAATTTGAGTATTAAATACGCTTCTTTCCTCAACAATGCTGTCTCGTTGCCTCCTCCTCTTGGATTGGGTTTTATCACACACAGAACAGTCCATTTAAAATCCTTTTCGCTATGATGCTTTTCGATGAAATGACTCACCATCGGAGCGGTGGCTACCTTTGTTTTTAACCTTGATCGGTGTTGCACAAGTCGTTGTCTTATTTCTTGGTTTGTCTTCCCAATGTATAATTTTTGGCATGGGCATATAACTGCATATTTCACATTTTTTGTTTTGCATTTAGAAGATTCTTTCTGCGTCCACTTGATGTTATGGTGTACAAATTCTGTGCCCTCTATCGTAGTATCACATAGTGAACAATTACCACACTTGTGGTGACCCACATTTGGTTTGAGATTCCACTGTGATATGAGGTCTCTATTTCTTGTTGCCGGTGCGATCTCTGCCCGCACTATTTGTTGGCCTATACTGGTATTTTTTTCATGGCAAACAATGGTGGTTGTAGTGGGTGTTCCAAATTCAGTAACAGATGCCAGTTCTTGAGTATGATTTGGCGAAATGTATTCGTGTGGGGTCCAAATGTGGAGACCGAAACCAATTTGTCTTTCTGTTGTTTGACGTTTTTCATTAGTAGGCATTCTCTGGGTGTGTACCATGCTCTTTTCATTGCGTGTTTCAGCAACTTCCTCGGGTATCCTCGATCTTTCAATTGGTCATGAAAGGCTCCTGCATGTATTGCGTAGTCTTCCCTGCGGGTACAGTTACGTCTGATCCTAAGTAGTTGTCCATAAGGTAGATTGTACTTGAGACTTCAAGGGTGAAAACTCTTATAGTGTAGTAAAGTGTTTTTGTCCGTGGGTTTCTTGTGCAAGGTAGTTATCAATTCTTTTTGGATTGGTTTTACTTCAACGTCAAGGAATGTTAAGCTGTTTTTGCTTTTAGTAAGAGTGAATTGAATGTCAGGATGTCTTCGATTCAACCATTCGTGGAAGCTGTCCAAATCATTTTCCGTGCCGTTCCAGATGCACCAAATGTTATCTATATAACGGTACCACTGTTTCAAATGTTCTGAGTGGGGTTTGTTATTGAAAATGTATTTGTCCGCAAATCATGCCATGTACAGTATGGCCATCTATGGTGCAAAGGGACAACCCATTGCAGTCCCCTTTGTTTGTACATAAAAGGGTTCTTCAAATTTGAAATAATTCTTCTGGAGTGCCACTGCTGCCAGTTTCAAAATGAACTCAGTAGGTACACGGTGGGAGCGAATTCTAGACTCCAAATAGTATTTAATTGCCTCTAGTGCTTCATCCTGTGGAATTTGTGTGTTCAGCGAAATCACATCCAGGGATACCAGCCATTGCTGCGAGGGATCAAAATGTGTTCCTTCTGTTTTGTTTATGACACCCAGATAGTTGTGGCAGCATATAATAAACAAACCGCCCCCTTTCTACAGTTCCAGTACTGTATGAGAGAAGTTGACAAATGGATGGGACTACATTGCCTGAAGCTTAACTCTGAAAAGACCAAGATTATTATTTTCTGTGAGTTAAAACCTAGATGGGACAATCTTTGGTGGCCGGCTGAGCTGGGCGAAGCACCTAAACCTGTGCTGAAGGCAAAAAATCTAGGCGTGTGGATCGACAATAAGCTAGCACTATCCTACCAGATTAATGCCACTGTCACCGCCTCCCATTTCATGATAAAAAAACTTAAGAAAATCTTGCCTTATATTCCCACTGACTCGAGAAAGTTGATACTTACTGCTCTGGTACAGGCTAAATTGGACTACTGTAATAGCCTCTACCTGGGCATACGCAAGCATCTTCTTAAAAAACTCCAGTCTGTTCAAAATACAGCTGCTCGAATGCTGGGTAACATCCGTAAATATGATTCCATCTCCAAGGAAATTCGCCAACTCCACTGGCTCCCAGTGACCAAACGAATCGAGTTTAAAGCCCTCTGTTTAGCATTCAAGGTTTTGAATAATACAGGACCGCTATCGCTCAAAAGGCTATTTGCCTGGTACTATCCGGCCAGAGAGTTGCGGTCCTCAGACACAATACTGATGAAAGTACCCAGAGTACGCACCAAGACTTATGGCAGCAGGAGTCTTTCTTATGGTACCGCAAAGCTGTGGAACACACTACCAGCCGAGCTGAGAGGAGCAGCTTCCCTCACCGTTTTTAGGAAAAAGCTAAAAACTTGGCTTTTCCAGAACTGAGTAACTAGGAGGAATTACGGCAGTCAATAGCGCCAAGACACCCCCGGGTATGCATGCGCTCAATAACTCTCATTAACATTAACATTAACATAGTGTCTCTCAAGTAAGATGGTACTTCCTGGAGGAATGGTTTGAGGAAAGTATCAACATATTTCAAAATTGGCTCCATCAGTGAATCACATCCAGAAACAATTCGTCTTCCCGGCGGCTCCTTCAGTTGATTGTGAATTTTGGGTAGGAAGTAGATGACCGGAATTCTGTTTTTTTTGGGTTAAATATTCAAATTCCAACTTCCCAAGGATTCCTGATTCAAAACCGTCCTTTATGATTCCATTTAGTAATCCTTGAAATTCTCGTGTGGGATCTTCTTTGATTTGTCTGTACCAAATGGGGTTGAGAACCTGCTTTCTGCCTTCTTCCAAATACATTAGGCCAAATTAAGACTGCTCCACCTTTATCGGCCGCCTTGATGACTATAGAATCATCTTTTCTGAGGTCTTTGTTGTCCCAATGTGAGATTGTTTTTAATGTAGGTCTTTTCTTTCTCCAGTTGCTGAATGGATGATAGTGCCACTTGCTCAAATGCTAATATTTCTTTTGGAATCATTTGTGCCAGAGGAATGAATTGAGATTGGTTGATCAACCCTGAAGGTTCTTGAGGTATACTGGTCTCTTTTGTGGGAAAGAAAGCTTTCAACCTGATTTTTTTTTTAAATTTGATCGCTTCTATTTCCAATCTTGCAAAATCTGTCCGTTTGTAGGGTCGAATTTCAAACCCAACCCAAGTACTGACATCTCATCCACAGTTAGAATTTTGCTGGACAGGTTGACAATTGATGAGAAAGTTAAGTTTTGTAGAATTGGCGTCTTGTGCGCATTTCCCATGGTTGTCGCTTGAAGCATACTTTGTTCTTCTGCTGGCCTTTCTCTAAAAAAGAACTTGATCTTTGTTGATTCCAATTCGAAGGGCCTTCCTCTGATTCTGAGTCTCCTGTACAATCTGATGATGATGTCCCCGTAAACGCGAGGAATCTGGTTCTAGACCTTCCCTGGTAATCATACAAAATCCTACGGGGATCAGTTTTTGTGTAGAACCCGTCTTAGAGGTATGGGTATACAGTCTCGAGGCTGAAAGTTTTGATGTCTTTTTCCAATGTCGCTGATTTGAAATTGATGGTTTTGTCCTTGAATGTGACCAGTTCCTTCTCGATTTTCTCCAGTAGGGTTTTTGACTCTGCTACTGTGTGTTATCCTTAATTGCCTGGATGTGTTCTTCAAACTCATCCGCTTGTTTCTTGCAAATGCGTTGCGCTGTTTCTATTGTGTGGACCATCAAGTCACGGCTGCATTTCATGCTAATGCAGCTGAAGCCCTTTTTGTATTCAGGATCATCCGTAAAAATAACTGGGACGTTTTTAATCGGCAACCCCCGGGTGTCGTGTAATACCTATAGTACC